>CAMPQE020000028.1:1800000-2026190 GCA_946902985.2 Meconema thalassinum | reverse complement strand
TGTCGACGCATGAACTTGCAAAAGCCGTTTTTTTTTACTTGAACCGAGGAGATGTGGTGCGCTGTGTGTTTTGTCGTATTGAACTTTCACACTGGGAAGAAGGGGATGATCCCTTTAGAGACCATTTGCGATGGTCTCCTCACTGTCCTTACATGCTTGGAAAGCAAGTGGGTAACCTACCCGTGCATTCATTTTACCGAACCACAAGGCCTATGGCCGCTACTTACGTTGCTGAATCACAAATAAATAATAATAATGATGTATTACCAGCCAACGGTAGTGTCGATATATGTGGTCCATATGCCATAGACAGTGTTGAATTGGCGTGTGCTTTTGAAAAATTGGGAGTTTGCAAGACTAAAGCACTAGCACACCCAGAGTACAGCTCTGTTGAAAAACGTTTCGAATCTTATAAAAATGTTTGGCCATTAATATTAAAACACCTTACCAAACAGCTAAGTGAAGCTGGATTTTTTTATACTGGTGAAGGGGATAAAACAATATGTTTTTATTGTGGATTTGCTTTAAAGGATTGGCAAATGACTGATGACCCTTTTGTGCAACACGCTCGTTGGTTACCAAACTGTAAATACATGGTGTTGCTTAAAGGTCAGGAATTTGTGAACACTATTCGTAAAGAAAAAGTGATTGCAGCACAAGACATAAAAGTGCCTTTAGAGTTAGAGCACGCGGAGCAAATACATAAGGCTGAAAGAAAAGACTTGTCTCACGAACAGATACAAAAGTGTGACCAACAATTATGTAAAATTTGTTATCAAGATGAACTAGGTGTTGTATTTTTACCCTGTGGACACATGATAGCCTGTGTCAAGTGTGCATTAGAACTTAACACTTGTGCTATATGCAGAAAAGTAGTATCTGCAACAGTTAGGGCATTTCTTGCATAACTAGTATAATTTATTCGCCATGGATAGTGCAAAATCCCTAATTGCACAATATTATTAAAGCTGTTTTAGAGTGTAATAGATATGATTTTGTTTTGTTTATAGACTACTACAATGAATGTTTTGAATGCTGTGGGACAATCATGTGGCTTAGAGACAAAGAAGCTCAGCGAATTGCCAATGCATATTCCATTCCGCATTATCAAGATTCGGAAATTGAAAACAGCATATGGTGATCGTGTACTTTGTGTATGTGAAAACTTTGAGACATTTCTGCCTATACGGTTTAATGATATGTCGGAGAGTGTTTTTGATGAAGTCAATAATGCTGTGCAACCTGTACACTTAATTTATGAAGGTTTTAAAAACAATAGGTGCATGGTTCGTTTTAATTAAATAAATAAATAATGTGAAATAATAATGGAAATTATAAGTAATGACAATATACTGAAAAAGAAAGAAAATATGTGCATAGAATAGTAATGTTTTAGTGTTTAGTGTTGTCTTTAAAAATATTATGATGAAACCAAAAAAAATGTATATAAAGTTTGTAAATAAATGCAAAATGATGTTACAATGCTGTTTTATTTTATACAAAGTTAGTATATTTAACATTGCAGAGTATACATGATTATGACAATAAATGCATACTGAATACAAGCCTTTCTCACATTACAATAGTCTGTTATAGTTTTAAACACAAGGCTTGTTGTAGATCATTTTATAGCAATGTCCCTTTAATGTTGTTTTCGAAAAGTGGGGAAGCCACAATGGTTGTATTGACATAAAAACCTTATGGTTATTACTATTTAGTCACTTTGATCCCCTTGCAGATCAACAGTAGATGACCTAGTTGTTCCACTCTTTAAAACGACAACAACAACACTACCTCTTGCATAGTTTGTGATGTTGATGGCTCTTGCGACGTGGAAGATGGATTAAAAATAACTTTGAGAACAGGGGTTAAACGTTGATCATTAAACAATGCACTATTTTGAGTAGCAATATGGTTTTCTTGATTTTTTGTCGACGGCAACTGTGTTTCATGCGGTACACTACATTGATGATCACTGACACTTAAAACCTCACTATTTTTACTTTTTAGGTCACCACGACAATGTTTGGAACGTTGCTTTGAACAACGCCAAATAACAGTTCCATTTTTATTGGTTCGTTTCACAATATATGAATATCCTTTATAGTATGCGTAAGGCTTACCATACCTAGTCACTGATACTTCCATATCAACTGTCGAGCATAGACTAAGCTCTAGTAAAGTCAACTTGGTAATAAGAATACTAGTTTAATGTGAGAGCAAATATGGATCCAAAGAGTTCAGGTAAAAGTGAAAGCAAATAAGCAAATATTAGAAACAAGAGTTGGGGTGAAAGTGGTCGCAAAGTGGTAGACCCATTACACAATAATTTCAGCACGACGAAGCTCTTGTTCAATTTCTTTGATTTCCCAATCGTGACCAGTATGGCCAGATTGACGTGAGGCATGCAACAACTGTAGCCGCTGGACGAGCTTATTGGGATTGTGCCAGTATACAAATTTAACAAATGGATTTTTAGGTGTAAACAAAGCATTACCATTATCATGATCATTATCATCATCGTCATTATCATCATCATGATCACCATTATCATCATGACCATCATCACTGTTACTATATAGTCCTTTTTGATCCTCTTGCAATACCACTTTATTTATAGTCTGAGTTGATTTTGACAGTGTTGAAGGTTTCTTGGACGTTGACAACTGTCCTAACATGACGTTTTGAGGACATGATAAGTCCTTTTGAACAAACACTGTACTATCTTTAGCCGCAATATCGTTTTCTTGAACTTGCTTTTTAGCATTTTGATAATTGTTTGTAAACAGTAAGCGTGGTTCGTTTCGAGCACTACATTGATGAACACTCACACTTAAAACCTTTCCATTTTTACTTTTCAGATTGCCTCGACATTTTGTTGACCTCTCTTTTGAGCATCGCCAGAATATTATTCCATTCACATTCTGGCGATTATAGTTATAGGAGTAGCCTTGATAGAGTGCACGTAGCCTACCTTTGTTGGTTGTAATAAGTTCCATAGTAGTAACTGACCTGTCAGTACGATGTTCACACTACAAAGGTTACAACTGTTTTGCTGATGGAGTGACCTACTATAAGCTTATATATTGGCTTATGTGTTGGCTTTTTGTGTTGGCTTTTCGTGTTGGCTTTTGTGTTGGCTTATGTGTTGGCTTTTTGTGTTGGCTTTTTGTGTTGGCTTTTCATGTTGGCTTTTCGTGTTGGCTTATGTGTTGGCTTTTTGTGTTGGCTTTTCGTGTTGGCTTTTGTGTTGGCTTATGTGTTGGCTTTTTGTGTTGGCTTTTTGTGTTGGCTTTTCATGTTGGCTTTTCGTGTTGGCTTATGTGTTGGCTTTTTGTGTTGGCTTTTTGTGTTGGCTTTTCGTGTTGGCTTTTGTGTTGGCTTATGTGTTGGCTTTTTGTGTTGGCTTTTTGTGTTGGCTTTTCATGTTGGCTTTTCGTGTTGGCTTTTCGTGTTGGCTTTTTGTGTTGGCTTTTCGTGTTGGCATTTCGTGTTGGCTTTTGTGTTGGCTTTTCGTGTTGGCTTTTTGTGTTGGCTTTTCGTGTTGGCATTTCGTGTTGGCTTTTCGTGTTGGCTTTTTTTGTATTGGCCTTTCGTGTTGGCTTTTTGTATTGGCTTTTCGTGTTGGCTTTTTGTGTTGGCTTTAGTATTGGCTTTTGTATTGGCTTATTTGACAAGTTATTTGTGTCAATGTATTTAGTGGATTTTTTCTTGGTGTTGGAAAGTAGTTGAAAGAGAGGGAATATTTAAAGACTTAACCTCAGCTCACTAACCTAACCTAACCTTTCAACTCTCAGATGTTAATTAAATTCTGTACATTGTCGAGTTGGAGCCCAAGACCTCAGGGGTAAAAAAAAACAATTATTTTTGACGACTTATTTTGGTAACTTATTTTAATGGCTAACCTAACTTTACCTAACCTAACCTAACCTCAGCTCACTTTGGATATTACTAGTAAGTGTTCATATCCTCTGCTAGGTAGCATGCTAGTAGTACAGGTAGTGCTCATATTTACCGCTAGATAGCGGAAACATACTTTGCATGTTGCATGTGACACTTGTGAAGTTTAACCACATGCAAGACGTGCTTGTATAAGTTCTCTATTTAAACTCAATATACAATTAACCACTAAATGTTCAGAACTAACATGTATAGCCATGTTTAGGGTATATAGGAGACCCTTAGCAAGAAAGGCTGTCTAACCCACGAGTGTACAGCCTTGTCATACGCAGTAAGCCCCTGTTGGCAGAAAACAACAACAACAACAATTTGAGAAAGCCAACAGGGGCTTACTGCGTATGACAAGGCTGTACACTCGTGGGTTAGACAGCCTTTCTTGCTAAGGGTCTCCTATATACCCTAAACATGGCTATACATGTTAGTTCTGAACATTTAGTGGTTAATTGTATATTGAGTTTAAATAGAGAACTTATACAAGCACGTCTTGCATGTGGTTAAACTTCACAAGTGTCACATGCAACATGCAAAGTATGTTTCCGCTATCTAGCGGTAAATATGAGCACTACCTGTACTACTAGCATGCTACCTAGCAGAGGATATGAACACTTACTAGTAATATCCAAAGTGAGCTGAGGTTAGGTTAGGTTAGGTAAAGTTAGGTTAGCCATTAAAATAAGTTACCAAAATAAGTCGTCAAAAATAATTGTTTTTTTTTACCCCTGAGGTCTTGGGCTCCAACTCGACAATGTACAGAATTTAATTAACATCTGAGAGTTGAAAGGTTAGGTTAGGTTAGTGAGCTGAGGTTAAGTCTTTAAATATTCCCTCTCTTTCAACTACTTTCCAACACCAAGAAAAAATCCACTAAATACATTGACACAAATAACTTGTCAAATAAGCCAATACAAAAGCCAATACTAAAGCCAACACAAAAAGCCAACACGAAAAGCCAATACAAAAAGCCAACACGAAAGGCCAATACAAAAAAAAGCCAACACGAAAAGCCAACACGAAATGCCAACACGAAAAGCCAACACAAAAAGCCAACACGAAAAGCCAACACAAAAGCCAACACGAAATGCCAACACGAAAAGCCAACACAAAAAGCCAACACGAAAAGCCAACACGAAAAGCCAACATGAAAAGCCAACACAAAAAGCCAACACAAAAAGCCAACACATAAGCCAACACAAAAGCCAACACGAAAAGCCAACACAAAAAGCCAACACAAAAAGCCAACACATAAGCCAACACGAAAAGCCAACATGAAAAGCCAACACAAAAAGCCAACACAAAAAGCCAACACATAAGCCAACACAAAAGCCAACACGAAAAGCCAACACAAAAAGCCAACACATAAGCCAACACGAAAAGCCAACATGAAAAGCCAACACAAAAAGCCAACACAAAAAGCCAACACATAAGCCAACACAAAAGCCAACACGAAAAGCCAACACAAAAAGCCAACACATAAGCCAATATATAAGCTTATAGTAGGTCACTCCATCAGCAAAACAGTTGTAACCTTTGTAGTGTGAACATCGTACTGACAGGTCAGTTACTACTATGGAACTTATTACAACCAACAAAGGTAGGCTACGTGCACTCTATCAAGGCTACTCCTATAACTATAATCGCCAGAATGTGAATGGAATAATATTCTGGCGATGCTCAAAAGAGAGGTCAACAAAATGTCGAGGCAATCTGAAAAGTAAAAATGGAAAGGTTTTAAGTGTGAGTGTTCATCAATGTAGTGCTCGAAACGAACCACGCTTACTGTTTACAAACAATTATCAAAATGCTAAAAAGCAAGTTCAAGAAAACGATATTGCGGCTAAAGATAGTACAGTGTTTGTTCAAAAGGACTTATCATGTCCTCAAAACGTCATGTTAGGACAGTTGTCAACGTCCAAGAAACCTTCAACACTGTCAAAATCAACTCAGACTATAAATAAAGTGGTATTGCAAGAGGATCAAAAAGGACTATATAGTAACAGTGATGATGGTCATGATGATAATGGTGATCATGATGATGATAATGACGATGATGATAATGATCATGATAATGGTAATGCTTTGTTTACACCTAAAAATCCATTTGTTAAATTTGTATACTGGCACAATCCCAATAAGCTCGTCCAGCGGCTACAGTTGTTGCATGCCTCACGTCAATCTGGCCATACTGGTCACGATTGGGAAATCAAAGAAATTGAACAAGAGCTTCGTCGTGCTGAAATTATTGTGTAATGGGTCTACCACTTTGCGACCACTTTCACCCCAACTCTTGTTTCTAATATTTGCTTATTTGCTTTCACTTTTACCTGAACTCTTTGGATCCATATTTGCTCTCACATTAAACTAGTATTCTTATTACCAAGTTGACTTTACTAGAGCTTAGTCTATGCTCGACAGTTGATATGGAAGTATCAGTGACTAGGTATGGTAAGCCTTACGCATACTATAAAGGATATTCATATATTGTGAAACGAACCAATAAAAATGGAACTGTTATTTGGCGTTGTTCAAAGCAACGTTCCAAACATTGTCGTGGTGACCTAAAAAGTAAAAATAGTGAGGTTTTAAGTGTCAGTGATCATCAATGTAGTGTACCGCATGAAACACAGTTGCCGTCGACAAAAAATCAAGAAAACCATATTGCTACTCAAAATAGTGCATTGTTTAATGATCAACGTTTAACCCCTGTTCTCAAAGTTATTTTTAATCCATCTTCCACGTCGCAAGAGCCATCAACATCACAAACTATGCAAGAGGTAGTGTTGTTGTTGTCGTTTTAAAGAGTGGAACAACTAGGTCATCTACTGTTGATCTGCAAGGGGATCAAAGTGACTAAATAGTAATAACCATAAGGTTTTTATGTCAATACAACCATTGTGGCTTCCCCACTTTTCGAAAACAACATTAAAGGGACATTGCTATAAAATGATCTACAACAAGCCTTGTGTTTAAAACTATAACAGACTATTGTAATGTGAGAAAGGCTTGTATTCAGTATGCATTTATTGTCATAATCATGTATACTCTGCAATGTTAAATATACTAACTTTGTATAAAATAAAACAGCATTGTAACATCATTTTGCATTTATTTACAAACTTTATATACATTTTTTTTGGTTTCATCATAATATTTTTAAAGACAACACTAAACACTAAAACATTACTATTCTATGCACATATTTTCTTTCTTTTTCAGTATATTGTCATTACTTATAATTTCCATTATTATTTCACATTATTTATTTATTTAATTAAAACGAACCATGCACCTATTGTTTTTAAAACCTTCATAAATTAAGTGTACAGGTTGCACAGCATTATTGACTTCATCAAAAACACTCTCCGACATATCATTAAACCGTATAGGCAGAAATGTCTCAAAGTTTTCACATACACAAAGTACACGATCACCATATGCTGTTTTCAATTTCCGAATCTTGATAATGCGGAATGGAATATGCATTGGCAATTCGCTGAGCTTCTTTGTCTCTAAGCCACATGATTGTCCCACAGCATTCAAAACATTCATTGTAGTAGTCTATAAACAAAACAAAATCATATCTATTACACTCTAAAACAGCTTTAATAATATTGTGCAATTAGGGATTTTGCACTATCCATGGCGAATAAATTATACTAGTTATGCAAGAAATGCCCTAACTGTTGCAGATACTACTTTTCTGCATATAGCACAAGTGTTAAGTTCTAATGCACACTTGACACAGGCTATCATGTGTCCACAGGGTAAAAATACAACACCTAGTTCATCTTGATAACAAATTTTACATAATTGTTGGTCACACTTTTGTATCTGTTCGTGAGACAAGTCTTTTCTTTCAGCCTTATGTATTTGCTCCGCGTGCTCTAACTCTAAAGGCACTTTTATGTCTTGTGCTGCAATCACTTTTTCTTTACGAATAGTGTTCACAAATTCCTGACCTTTAAGCAACACCATGTATTTACAGTTTGGTAACCAACGAGCGTGTTGCACAAAAGGGTCATCAGTCATTTGCCAATCCTTTAAAGCAAATCCACAATAAAAACATATTGTTTTATCCCCTTCACCAGTATAAAAAAATCCAGCTTCACTTAGCTGTTTGGTAAGGTGTTTTAATATTAATGGCCAAACATTTTTATAAGATTCGAAACGTTTTTCAACAGAGCTGTACTCTGGGTGTGCTAGTGCTTTAGTCTTGCAAACTCCCAATTTTTCAAAAGCACACGCCAATTCAACACTGTCTATGGCATATGGACCACATATATCGACACTACCGTTGGCTGGTAATACATCATTATTATTATTTATTTGTGATTCAGCAACGTAAGTAGCGGCCATAGGCCTTGTGGTTCGGTAAAATGAATGCACGGGTAGGTTACCCACTTGCTTTCCAAGCATGTAAGGACAGTGAGGAGACCATCGCAAATGGTCTCTAAAGGGATCATCCCCTTCTTCCCAGTGTGAAAGTTCAATACGACAAAACACACAGCGCACCACATCTCCTCGGTTCAAGTAAAAAAAAACGGCTTTTGCAAGTTCATGCGTCGACAAAAAGCCTACAGGCCAGGATTCAAATGTTAACCATCGATCATGTTCTGATTTTAAATTTAACCCACGTGGTAAACCAACTTGCTCACTTGTTGTATTTGGTACTAACGCCATGTGTTATAATAAAACGTTTTCTTATTGTAAGTTATTAACATTGCACAGAGTACTTTAAAGCATAATGCATGCTTGTTCACTGTCTGTTCATTACGTTAATGGCACATGACGACACCTAAAAGCAAACAAAATAACCCATCACTCAATCAATCAATCAATCAATCAATCAATACTTGTAAATAAAACGTTAACGTTAATTGGCATTAATATATCAAAACACCATTAAAAATAAACTGTATGTTGGCACAAACAGTAACCCATGTACTTATTTTCTTTTTTATAAAGCTACAGTCATTTACATTCCCCCACCCTCCCTTTAACCAATATATAAACAAAAATGAATGTCATGTCATTTTGTTCACATTATCATGTTCAAACCTGTGGATATTCGTTGAGTCCATAGGGAACCACCCATAAATTAAATTTATTATTTTATTTTTAGAAAATCCAACATGGCCTTGTACTTTTCCCAGTCAACAACAACAACATAGCCATTAATCAAGAAAGCAATCATTGTCCCAGTCATGTACAGGTAATGAATTTTTTTTTGTCTACGAGTTTTCAGTAGTGGTAAAATGGAATAGCATTTTTAAGTTGGACTTACCTGAGTTTTAAACAGTTCACTCTTTGGCAGTGGTTTCGCTTTAGTGCGTTTCTGGTTTTTTTCAGCGACTGCTACGGCGGTAAGGCTATTCTTTCCAAGTTTCTAAAAATAAATAAAATAAACCGCTATAAATACCTAAATTCAGGTTAATACATACATTTCATAAAATAAAACATAAAACAAAAAAAATGAAACAAGTTAGTTTAAAAAAAATCATCTCACCTTTACTTGCAGTGACTTGTTACTCTTCCCTTCTAGTGGGCTCAAAAGTGCAATAGTTTCTTCTCCCTCTGACATGTAAGGTATGCCGGTTATCTGCAAACAAATAAATAAATAAAATCATTAATTACCTAATCAATAAATAATTGCATGTATTTATATATAAATCAATAAATGTATAAATGAATAAATATATACCTACCTCACAACAAGAATAAGTATTTTCCACCAACACCAAAACTGTTAAACAAGGCCAAGTGTTTCACACAACGCTGTAGCGTGTTCAAAAGTAGTCACATAAGTGCGAGTGGAAATGTCAGCGACGTGTCTTTATATATCACATTGCATGTATAATCTTTTTTTTTTCCCACGCTTTGAACATTCTCTTATCGTGCACGTGGGCAGCTAACGTCCCAGGCGAACACCTGTGCCGGATCAAATTTCACATGAACTTGCATTTTGTCACGTACGAAGCAAAACAGGATGTGACTTGTTAACAGTTATCATGCACGTGGACAGATAACGTCCAAGGTGAACACCTGTGAAAGATCAAATTTCACATGAACTTGCATTTTGTCACGTACGAAGCAAGACAGGATGTCACTGGTTTAGCGTGCCTGTGGTTTCACACATGTGTGCACGCCTTTCGCACTCCCCTGCCACCACGATGGTCAGATTATTTCACCTTCAAGCGTCTTGGTCATTTTTTCCATTGCACTTGTTGTCAAGTCAGATCAACGCCTTCCAATAATCTCAAATGACCTTCACCTCCTGCTCGTCGGCAAGTTTATTTTCTCTACTCGCTTCGACCAACATAGAACCTAGTTCTCATCACCGTTTACACGTTAAAGGTAAAATATCAGAAAACGCACCCTCGCTATGTCATACACCGACCCGCCGAAATAGCGATTGATCTATTGAACACAGCCACCGTGGTCAGCGACAGGTTCGTTGAAACACACACACACCCAGCCGTATCGTCTCTCTCAACCACCACGCTTCATGGACATTATAAACAGGTAAAGAAAAAGAAAACGTTTTTTCAACATGTATGGCGTTAGGCCCTTTGTGAATTATTTTTGGAAAAAATATCTACCACACTCGAAAGGGGGGCGTTACCCCGAGTCCTAGGACACCTCCTACACGTCTCTAGCGTTATTGGTTCGTGAGATATCGGCAAAAATCACAAAAAACACGTGTTTACCCCAAAATCGCGTTTCCAAAATTTTTAAAAATTACAACGAGTGGTCCATAGCAAAGAGGACGTCTTCCCGAATCCTTGGACCCATCGTACATGCCTCTAGCGTTATTGCTTCGTGAGATATCGGCAAAATCACAAAAAACACGTGTTTACCCCAAAATCGAGTTTCCAATTTTATTAAAAATTATAACGAGTGGTCCATAGCAAAGAGGACGTTTCCCCGAGTCCTTGGACCTGTCGAACACGCCTCTAGCGTTATTGGTTCGTGAGATATAGCAAAAAGTCTAAAATCACGTTTTTACCCCAAAAAGACTGTGTTTCCAGATTTTCACATTTTCGACACCGACATTCCCGTAAAGAGCACGACGAGACGAAAAAAACGAATCCAAGCACGCCCTCCTAGCATGGCTCCTTCCATTCCAAGGTCGCAGGGGCTCACCACTTGCTTTTATAAGCAGCTCCCCCACTACCCCACTACTGCCAAAACACAAATTTTTGCTCTAGCGACTTGACATTTATTGTGGGGGTAGAGGGCATAGGGACCTTTCATTTATGTCAAATAAACGTTTTTGTAGAGTTCCTAGTTTCCAAAATATAGGATTTTCAAAATTCGAGTGTTTTCAAAAAAACATAAAAAGTAAAAACGTTTTATTACAAAATATAAAGGTCATAAAGACTGTTCGTTTAAGCCATGGCACAACGTTCTATCATGTTTGGTTTTCAAACTATCGCCTATTTTCGAAAACAAAAATTTTCAAAAAAAATTTCAAAAATATAACGAGTAGTCCACAGCAAAGAGGACGTCAGCTCGAGTCCAATGACACGTCATTTGTTAAAATCCGACCATGGGTTCGAGAGAAAAGTCTATTTAAATGTTTCAATTTCGCGCGGCGGCCATATTGGTTTGTTGGGCACAGCGGCGTCAAGTGAAGCAGAAGCACCACCACTCCACTACTTAGATTCAACAAATGAGTGACGGCACGCGAATCGTTTAAAGAAAATCACTTATGCGCTCATATGTCATTCATCCGATTCAGATGAAACTTTGATGAGTTGTTGTGTACACTTACGTGAGGCTTTCTAACTTAGTAAATCCATTTCACAGTTGGTAGAGCACGAGTAGATTCAACAAATGAGTGACAGCGCACAAATCATTTAAACACAATCCCGTATGCGTTATATGCCATTTATCCGATTGCGATGAAACTTTGGAGAGTTTTTGTGCACGCTCCCACGAATGTTTCTAGATTAGTTAATTCATTTCACGATAGTTTAGAGGCAGTTAACAGAAATTGAAAAAAATATTGTGTATCCAAAGGCTCTTCAAGGAACAAAGTTACAACACATTCTTTGATTGGCAGGACAACGTCTGCCGGGTCAGCTAGTGTATGTATATATTTTAGGGTTTTTGTTTTTTTATGCGTGATCTTGGGATATCGCTGGAATATAGGGATTCTATATGTCACGCGATCTCCCAGGGCGAATGTAATATGTTGAACTAGCTTAATATTATTATCAATGAGTCTCGTTGAATTATTATTATTAGTAGTAGTGCTTTCATATATTGGATCACATGTCAGGTGACATAAATTGATTCACTTATTATTATTATTATTATTATTACCTATATTATTATCATTTTGAGAATTGATTTTTTTAAAGACATTAGCCGTCATTTCAAAACATAGGAATTCATTTCATATGGCTGGAGGAACATAGCGATGGAAAGAGTGGTAGTTTTAAAGATTTTAGATTTGAAAGGCTGACACCAAGAGGATTACTGAGACGACAATTCACAGCATGAGTTGTCCCAACCATAGCTTCGATGAGGGCAGTGCTCGTTCCTGGAAACTCGCCGGGGGACAGGCCTTTTGTCCCAGGTCTATCGCTGCTCGTTGGGACATGGATACAAAGCATTGACGTGAGTGCTTTTGTCTGGAGATTGGGTGTGACGAAGACACGATTGGAAGAGGGTGAACTCGCTGGTGGAAGGGGTGAAGCAGTTTTGAAATACCGAGGACAAGGGGGAAGGCAGGCGGCTGGACATTACAAGAGCGACTTCTCTGACTAGAGGACAAAACAGACAGGACTCTCTATGAGCTCGGAAGTAAGACAGTATATCGGTCGAGTGTGGTAGGCGAATTCATGCATATATGCACCAATGGGGATAGTCGTGTCTGGGCTATCACCATAAGAGTGATTTTAGGGATTATATCCCATCACTAACCATACATCAGAGCAGATATCAAATCACTGTTAAATGCAATAAACATAATTCAGCGCATCATGACGAGCAGAGGAGGGACGACAACGGACCAGCCCAACATCACATCACTGCCATGAACCACGAGGACGAGAGATGATCTACATCGGTAAGCCAAATGACGCGAATTACGCAAAGTCTCTATTTGCAGTAAATTCATCGGCACGTAAATTCCAGCTTTTGTTTTTTTAACTTTAACTTATACACCACCTCCAGTTGCTATTTTCGCCGAGCCTTAGTAAATTCAGTAGAGTCATTTATTTTTTATCATTTATCATTTATCTTTTATCGTCATTTTCTTGTTTTTAACTTTATTAAATCTTTCATATTATTAGATGCAGGTCTTTTCTTCCTTAGTAGTTAGAAATAGCTTTAAGTCATCCCTTATTCCCAAAACAAATACTATCTCGGTTAAAGGCGGAGTCTTACCACGTCCTTGAGAAGAAGAGAAATCAGCTGCTCTACAAATTGTGTAAGTGACTGTATGTTTGGTCATTTTATGGAGATCATGACCATGGCGCCCACCGAGTAATTAATATATCCTTTTTCAATATCTTACAATCAATTATTATTTAAAATTATCAATTCAAATGTCATTCATCAGTCTAGAGGGATAGTTGCCGTGTAATTTCCTCAGACCAACCAGTAAGACTGTTACATTTGTGCGCTCAACCTGGAGCAAAACGGTTACATACTGTAGAAAGAAATACTCATTAAACAGGGTTACATTTCACCAAGCGATTAAGCTAAGTAAAATATTAATGGTCTGCGATCATGTTTCATGTATAAAATAGAATTGTGCAAGATTGTAGAGGTTTCGATTATCAGCTGTGGAAATACCTTCAGTCACATAAATATATTATCCAAGCATTGCTCATGATTAGGTGAAGGAAAGCATGTAGGCTTGATCTAGCAAAGATCAACAACTGCCAATGTCTCAAACAGACATGAAAATACAGAAAAACCCTACTAGGTTTATATTACACCAAACACGGGTGTTGGAATGCTCGAAGTCAAAAACAGTTTGGCACTCACTGGCTCAAAAGCTCTTACCGGCTCAATCCAAAAATACCGTAATGCTTCAACAAGCATAAAACCACAAAAATACAGCATAATCCCGGATATGCATTTGAATCTCAAAGATAAGATTACAACAAACTTCAAAACACTATTATTAAATCTAATTACTATCACAAAAACCTAAAATACATGCTTAAAATGCACACTAACCTAAAGCACGTTGTTCAAAGTCACGAAAATAAAGCACTTCACTTGCCAAAAATATCTTGCCTCACAATAATGTACAACAAGTATACTGCTTAATACTCTTGACTCCAAGTCAAGCTTCCCTGGAATAATTTAATCAAAATTCAGGATGGTGTTCAAAAATGCTGTACTGATATCTCACCCACACAATTGCACTAAATACAATTATTTACGTTAGTTTTATAGAAAACTAGCTGTACCCGGCATGCGTTGCAATGCCATTCAAAGAAAGTGTTGGGGTTTTGACTTTGTTAGTTGCAGTGCGTTTGGATTCCCAATATTTTCTTGTGTTTCCGTTAATCACCTCTAAACTATTATAAAAAAAAGAATTTACTATCTCAGAAACATTCACGGGTGCGTGATCAACAACTCACGAAAGTTACATCGCAATGAAATGAATGGTATATGAACGCATACGGGACTGCTGAAACGATTAGAGCGCCGTCACCCATTTGTTGAATATACTCGTACGCTACCTATTGTAAAATGGATTTACTAACTCGAAAACCTTTCATGACGTGTACACAACAACTAATCAAAGTTTCATTGCAATCGGATGAATGGCATATGAACGCATACGGGATTTTGTTTAAACGATTAGCGCCGTCACTCATTTGGTGTATCTTCTTGTGCAACACCCATTGAAAGACGGACTTACTAATTCATGAACCTTAGCGGGACTGTACTCAGCTCTCCAAAGTTTTATCGCACTCGGATGAATGGTATATGATCGCATACGGGACTTTATTGAAACGATTCACGCGCTGTCGCTTATTAGTTAAATCTACCCGTTTGCTACCAATTGTAAAATGGATTTACTAAATCAGAAAAACCTTCCCTGGAGTGTGCACAACAACTCACCAAAGTTTAATCTCTATCGGACGATTGTAATGTATTGTATTGTATATGAACGCATACGGGTTTTGTCGAAACACTTCGCGAGTCATCGCTCATTTGTTGAATCCATTCGTGAGCTACCTATTGTAACATGGCTTTACTTAGCTAGAAATCTTCCCTGATGTGTACACAACATCTCACCCACGTTTCATCGCTATCGGACAAATGGTATATGAACGCATACGGGACTTTGTTGAAACAATTCGCGCGTCGTCGCTCATTTGTTGAATCTATTCGAGCGCTACCTATTGTTAAGTGGATTTACTAAGCCAGAAACCTTCCCTGAGTGTATAGAACATCTCACCCAAGTTTGATCGCATTGGGGTGAATGGTATATGAACGCATGTGGGACTTTGTTGAAACAAACGCACGCCATTTTGTTGAAGTCACTCGCAGGCCATCTATTGTTAGTTGGATCTACTATGCCTATAACTTTTCCTGGCGTATGCACAACAACTCACCGAAATTTGATTGCAATCGGATGAACTGTATATGAACACATCACCAACACTCATTTGTTTAAACTACTGGTGCACTATCTATTGTTAATTGGATTAACTATGCCTATAACCATCCCGGAAGTGTGCCAAACAATCCACCAAAATTTGGTCGCAATCGGATGAATTGTAGGCTATATGAACGCATCGCCAACACTCATTTGTTTAAAAGACTCGCGCGCTGTCCATTGTAAATTGGATTGACTATGCCTATAATGATTTCGGAAGTGTTCACAACAACTCACCAAAGTTTCATAGCAATTGGATGAATGGTATATGAACGCACACGGGACTTGGTTGAAACGATTCGCGTGCCGTCGCTCATTTGTTGATTCTACTTGTGCGGTACCTACTGTTAAGTGGCTGTACTAAGCCAGAAACCTTCCCTGATGAGTACACAACATATTACCCAAGTTTCATCGCTATCGGACGAATGGTATATGAACGCATACGGGACTTTCTTGAAACGCTTCGCGTGACTTCGCACATTTGTTGAATCAACTTGTGCGCTACCTATTGAAAAATGGATTTACTAAGCCTAAAACTTTCCCTGGAGTGTACACAACAACTCACCCAAGTTTAGCCGCGATCGGACGAATGGTATATGAACGCATACGGGACTATGTTGAAACACTTCGCGCGTCGTCGCTCATTGTTTAATCTACTTGTGCGATACCTATTGTTAATTGGGTTTACTAACCCAGAAACCTTCCCTGAAGTGTACACAACATCTCAGCCAAGTTTCATCACTATCAGACGAATAGTATATGAACGCATACGGGACTTTTTTGAAATGCTTCGCGCATCGTCGCTTATTTGTTGAATCTACTGGTGCGCTACCTATTATAACATGGATTTACTAAGTCAGAAACCTTGCCTGTAGTGTACACAACCTCTCACCCAAGTTTCATCGCTATCGGACGATTGGTATGTGAACGCATAGTGGTCTTTTTTGAAACGCTTCGCGCGTCATCGCTCATTTGTTGAATCTACTCATGCGCTAACTATTATAACATGGATTTATTAAGCCAGAAACCTTGCCTGTAGTGTACACAACCTCTCACCCAAGTTTCAACGCTATGGGATGAATGGTATATGAACACATGTGGGGCTTTCTTGAAACAAACGCACGCCATTTTGTTGAAGCTACTCGCGCGCCATCTATTGTAAATTGGATTTACTACGCTTATTACTTTTCCATGACTGTGCACAACAACTCACCAAAATTTGATCGCAATTGGACGAATTGTATATGAACGCATCGCCATTACGCATTTGTTTAAACTACTCGCGCGCTATCTATTGTGAAATGGATTAACTATGCCTATGATCATCCCGGAAGTGTTTACAATAACTCACCAAAATTTGATCGCAGTAGATATAATAGGCCGAAGCTGGCGCTGGGGCTAATGGGAAAGATGGCCGCCGCACGCAATCACTCTATGTTATTCTTATGGAGGGGCCATTCAGAGCTGGCGCAGTAGCCAATGGGCAAAATGGCCGCCACGCCCTGAGACCGTGAATGACGTCACAGAGAGAGGTCGGCCGTGTAGTTGCTAAATGGAATATTTATTATTAATATTATTATTATTATTATTAGGTAATTACTAATTGATCATGTGCAATCCAGACCAGCCTTATATTGTCCACTTTTGGTGTAGTTGCTAGCATTTTAGCTGTTTCCCTAGAGGTGTGGGTTTCATTCCCGCCTCAACCAAGAAATTTTATTCTGGGCTGAGAGCTGGAATGGGGTACACTCAGCCTCATGAGGTGAAAGTAAGAAAACGTGGGGTTTCATTCATACCTCAGCCATTCCGCCTAATCCAACTTTACCTAACCTAACCTAACCTAACCTTACCTAACCTAACCAAATCCCACTTTACCTAACCTAACCTAACCTTACCTAACCTAACAAACATTATTTAACCTAACCTGCCCTAACCTAACCTAACCTAACCTAACTTCAAAGTCAGAGCAAATATGAGAGCAAATGTGAGAGCACACATAATAAACTAAGTTATAACCTAACCTAACCTAACCTAACCTAACTTAAAAGTGTGAGCAAAAAAAAAAAGTGAGACCAAAATATGTGAGCAAAAAAGTGAGAGCAAATGTGAGAGCACAAATAATAAACTTAGTTATAACCTAACCACACCTAACCTAACCTAACTTCACCTAACCTAACCTAACATAACCTAACTTCAAAGTAAGAGCAAATATGGGAGCAAAAAGTAAGAGCAAAAAGTGTGAGCAAAAAGTGGGAGCAAAAAAGTGAGAGCGAAAAGTGAGAGCAAAAAAGTGAGAGCAAAAAAATGAGAGCAAAAAGTGGGAGCAAAAAAGTGAGAGCAAAAAGTGGGAGCAAAAAAGTGGGAGCAAAAAGTGGGAGCAAAAAAGTGAGAGCAAAAAGTGAGAGCAAAAAGGTGGGGAGAAAATAGTGGAGAGCAAAAAAGTAAGAGCAAATGGGAGAGCACAAATAATAAACTTAGTTATAACCTAACCTAATCCACAGAAACCTCATTTAAGGAAATTAGATTTTACATTTTAACTTTTTACATTTTAACATTTTACATTTTTGATTTTTCTGTATTTTAAATTTTAGTTTTTTTAGATTTTACATTTTAAATTCAAGATTTTTTGTTTTTAGATTTTACATTTTACATTTTCCAAAAAGAGTAAACAACAAGGTCACATACCTAACCTCACCAAACCTAACTTTACCAAACCTAACTTAAGCTAATCCAAAGGCTAATGCACATACACAAAGTATATAAGGACACATGCAACTATCCTTATCCTAGACTTATAGGCTACTGAACAACATGATCACTACCCCAAACGTTTTTTTTTTTCATTTTGTTGTTTACACATTTGTCAATTTTCCAATTTCCCATTTTAAGTTTTTTTAATGTCAGTTTTAAGTTTTTCAATTTCATAACATGGAAACATGGATTTTGCATTTTGTTGTTTACACATATACCAATTCACAATTTCCCATTTACTGTTTTTAAAATGTCAGTTTAAAGTTTTTCAATTTCATCATATAGAAACATGGATTT
This sequence comes from Meconema thalassinum, assembly GCA_946902985.2. Taxonomy (NCBI): domain Eukaryota; kingdom Metazoa; phylum Arthropoda; class Insecta; order Orthoptera; family Tettigoniidae; genus Meconema; species Meconema thalassinum. The sequence continues at coordinate 2,007,550 of CAMPQE020000028.1, read as the reverse complement.
CCCAATTTCTTGTTTACACATTTGTCAATTTACCTAATTCCCATTTACAGTTTTTAAAATTTCAGTTTAATGTTTTCTCTATTTTGTCAATATGGAAACATGGATTTTCCAATTTGTGTTTTACATGTTCATTTTGCATTAGAAGTGGAGAGAGGTGGGTAGCAATTAAAAAATGTACAAGCAGTGTCCATACAATATTTTTTATTTTAAATACATGTACACTATTTACACATAATACATTTTATATATATTCATTTTTGTTAAAAATTGTACAGTTGTTTTCATTATGTTTTCTATTTTATTTATTTTTTGATTATGAATACCAGTTTTTTTAAATTTTTGTAGTGCTATTGTCTTATTTCCTAAATTGTTTTGCTTTATGTATTTGCTAGTTGCAAGCAGAAGATTTTGATATTCATAACTTAACTCTTTAAGCATAGTCAATGATTGAGTAATGACCATAGGCATGTGTACCTATGCCATCAGCATCAATCACTCTTTTATTATCACCAGGACACAGAGCAATTTTGTTTATGATATGTCATTGTTGTTTAGAAGCGATAATGTTCATTGGTATTCTTTTTACATTGTTGTTCATGACACAATCCTTATAATCTTGAAAGCTTATACAATTTTTGACAACACCTCTGTTAATACCTTTAATCTTTTTGATTTCTTTACCATTTATGTCTAAAGCGTACATTTTAGCTCTAAGTCCAACAAATGTTTTAATAATTTGTCCACAAGCCTCGTCTTTAAATTTTCCCAACGTTTTCTTGTTTGATGTAGAGTAACATATGTGATTAGTAGGATAATCTGATGTGTCTAGGGAGTTCTAGAAAATCCAACTTGTCTTCATATACATCTTGAGTGTTAACCAAATAAATGAACGAGTCGGTATCCATATACATGAGTTTAAGATTGTTCATTCCATAATAGAGTAGCAGGACATCATAGAGGTGGGAATACATGAGAGTTTTTGAAATATCCAGTATATACATTCCAATATACACACATCAAAAAAAGTTTTGCATCACCTCGGTTCCCAGATCTCCGGCATATAGACGTTGACTGTGTATATTGTATCCAAGATACAGTCCCTTTGACTGTTCATAGATGTCACTAAAACTGCTCAAAGATGTAAACAACCATGCATGAGCAGGGCCTATTAGACGGAGGGGGTATGACAGCCGATCAGTTCCAGTCATTCCACCAGGACGAAGGTACGCTGCTCATGTTGTCTGTAGTTCTACCATGCCTAGAAGGTCAATACCGCAGTTCGATCGCGTCCGCATTGTTACTTTGTGTCAAGAAGGGCTCTCAACAAGGGAAGTTTCCAGGCGTCTCAGAGTGAACCAAAGCGATGTTGTTCGGACATGGAGGAGGTACAGAGATACAGGAACTGTCGATGACAGGCCTCGCTCAGGCCACCCAAGGGCTACTACTGTAGTGGATGACCGCTACTTACGGATTGCCGCTCGGAGGAACCCTGACAGCAATGCCACCATGTTGAATAATGCGTTTCGTTCAGCCACAGGACGTCGTGTTTCAACTCAAACTGTGCGCAATAGGCTGCATGATGCGCAACTTCACTCCCGACGTCCATGGCGAGGTCCAGCTTTGCAACCCCGACACCATGCAGCGCGGTACAGATGAGCCCAACAACATGCTGAATGGACCCCACGGAATTGGCATCACGTTCTCTTCACCGATGAGTGTCACATATGCCTTCAACCAGACAATCGTCGGAGACGTGTTTGGAGGCACCCTGGTCAGGCTGAACGTCTTAGACACACTGTCCAGCGAGTGCAGCAAGGTGGTGGTTCCCTGATGTTTAGGGGTGGCATTATGTGGGGCCGACGTACGCCACTGGTGGTCATGGAAGGCTCCGAAACGGCTTTACGATACCTGAATGACATCCTCCGACCCATAGTGCAACCATATCGGCAGAATATTGGAGAGGCATTTGTCTTCATGGACGACAATTCTCGACCTCATCGTGCACATCTTGTGAATGCGTTCCTTCAAGATAACGACATCGCTCGACTACAGTGGCCAGCATGTTCGCCAGACATGAACCCTATCGAACATGCCTGGGATATGTTGAAAAGGGCTGTTTATGGACGTCTTGACCCACCAACCACTCTGAGAGATTTACGCCGAATTGTCGTTGAGGAGTGGGACAATTTGGACCAACAGTGTCTTGATGAACTTGTGGATAGTATGCCACGGCGAATACAGGCATGCATCAATGCAAGAGGACGTGCTACTGGGTATTAGAGGTAGTGGTGTGTACTGCAATCTGGACCACAAATGCTGAAAGTCTAGCTGTATGATGGTACAACATGCAATGTGTGGGTCTCATGAGCAATAAAACGTGCTGAAATGTTGTTTGTGTTGATCTCTATTCCCTTTGTATTTAACGGTTCCGGAACTCTTGGAACCGAGGTGATGCAAAACTTTTTTTTGATGTGTGTATATAGGCTTATTGAATACAATGTTACTTTTAGCCATGTGGAAAGCAGCTAGGTTAGGACCATAAATTGTTCTGTCAATAAATGTCGGCTTTGCTATTAGCTTTTCTGCCTTTTTGCTGTCAGTCACAAGACGTCTATGTCTATTCTTTTACGGATATTTTCCATTGTTTTTCCAAAAAATGGCATTGTTGAATAATTTGTACAGATTTTTCTCAAAATCATTTTTGGCTTGTTTTCGAAGGTTGTTATTAAAATCAACGTATGCCTTTAACCAAGGTCTTTGCTTAAACTTTAACACACGATGAATTTTTATCAATTTTATTCCATGATCTAAAGCCTGTTTTAATGCCATGTAGTGAACAACATATCGCCTTCGATTTCCAAGGTGAGGAATTAGTTTTTTCAGAGACGAATCCTTAGGTTGTGTACACTCTGGTTGGAAAGGTAAATCGTTGTGTAGATCGTGAAGGTCAGATGGGTAATCAACATCAACGTCTAGATTGTATCCCACAGGATCGTCTTTCTTCAGTTTTTCTAGATCAACGGTATCTGGAGAAACCCACTGAAATCCGCCATAAGGAGAGAGTGACACATAGCCCACCCGTATTGGTTATTGGCATCATCATAGGTAATAAACTGCGATGGTTTCTCAGAATCATAGGTTTCCATGTATTTATTGTTAGCTTCAGCATACCACGTATTCCAGACTTGATTAAAAGAATCTGATCGTAATCCTGTAGCAATTCCAGTTCAATGCCTGTGTAAAGGAGCATTGCCTCGAAACTTAAACCAGGCGAAGTGAAAAAGTGTGCAGGATCCACTCGGTGTGTTTCTAGTGTTTTGTTTCTAAACGTTTCAAAGCTGTCTGCAAGAAGGAGTACATCTGAAGTTAGGTAGAGGTTACTATATTCCCCTAGAGTTTTAATGTTGAACTGATTCCACACATTTTTGGCATGTTCATAGTCTTCTTGACTAACATCTTCGTGACTTAATTTGTTAAAGAATACCTCTTTTGGAGGTAAACACGTTTCACTTAACTTTTCCCATGCGTCAATGTAGTCATAACAAAATACCCCTTTACGAGTCATGAGCATTGCATTTTCTTTTCCAAAGTACTTGTCTGTTTCAGGGTATAATGTTAAGTTGGAAACTAAGTTTTCGAAACTACTTGGCATTAACCGAAACGTGTCCACAAATCGAAGCTTAACATTTCCAACATATTTGGTGAAAGAGATGTACTCTTCTTTGGAGTTAGGGATAACGTCCACTCTTTCAGTAGTACACCCCAACTGCTTTACAATGAAATTTGCGTCGTAGCCACTCATATTATGTAGAAATACAGGAACGGGGTTACGTGTTTTACACCTCAAATTACAGTTATTGTGAGCACTTCCACGGTATTCCCCTGTAATATGAAAATTGTCTCGAACTTTCCAGTCCTCTTTGGTAAATGGTTTATGACACAAATAACAGGTTTCAGAAGATTGGAACTCTGCCTCTTGATGCTCAGTTAAAGCTTTTGGAACATTTAAGCTGTAAAGACGATCAATTTCATTAGCTATTGAGATCAAACTGTCCATAAACTTTTCTGCAGCATCAGTTCCACGATAACTAATAGGTTGCCTCGGAAGGTTTGTCTTTATGTGTTCCACAGCTGGCGAGGGTTTAACATATATACCAAAGCTCATAGGAACATGACTCTGGTATGGCACTGTATAACTTGCCTCAGGATTAGGTAGACATGTTTGATAGGGTAACAGTATACTTTCAAAATCTGCATAGATAACGTAAGGTATTCTAAGCATTTTTTTCCACATTTACGAATTTCACAATTGGGTTTTTAATAGGCATTTCAACCCTAGCAATGTCATGCTGGACACACAAAGCTCTATGTTCTTTTATTTTTTCCATTCCTTGTTGCCCATATTGATTATCAAAGTGAGTAAAACACCGTTTAGACGTATATATCTTATGTCCATGGCGGGTAATTTGATGTCCTACTAGTTTATCAAAATCTTTGATAAAGACTTAGTGGTTCTGGCCGAACGAAGAACTTAGCAGAAGGAGGTCACGATGGTCTTGTAACTCTTGATCCACAACCTTTAGAGGAAACAGTTTGATGTCTTCTTCCAGTCCAAATACATTGATGGATATGTCGTTGGCTTTCTCGAATTTGGGAATGTCAGCTAGTAATGTAGGAAATGATATTACTGAAAAATCATACTTGTTTTCCAGATCCTTGTATTTACTAATGCGTTGAGCATCCTTTTTAACCAGTTTTGCTAAAATGGCATACATAAAACACTTTTCATCTTTCACATTTTCAGGATTAATGCAGGCTTTTCTTGCTTGTATAGCTGCTGGTAATGGAATATATGTGCTACCACGCAAGGGATTGTACTTATTTATTTTCAATCGCACTCCTTCCACTGCTAACAAAGCCCAATTACTGCCTTTTAGCTCAGTTTCTTCCATTTCCGTAGTTAACTTTGTAAATTGTGTGTTCCAAGAATCTACTTAAGTCTGTTTCCAAAAATAGGGCCTGATTTCGTGTTTTAAAAGCACGATCTGTAATTTCATTCGTAGACGTATGAATGAATCTACATTCAGCCACAATATTAACTTTGATCGACTTGTGCATTGCTAGTTCTTTCTCCATAGCTTGTATTATTTGCTGTTTGGACTCTTTAAGGTATGAATTTAAATCCTTGCACGTAACGCAACGAATGAAATAGGATTTAAGTCGACCTTGAAAAGACGTTTCATATTCAGTAAGTCCATTTTTGTCAGGAACCATTGAAAGCAGGTAATGTTTTGTAGGCTCAGTTTTTTGTCTTTTAGCTGCCGACACAACATTACAACATTCTTCATGCCGACGTCCGTTGTACACATTGTTGAATGTACTACCACAGGTCTTGCACTCATGGAATTCACCACACGATACTTCATGTCGCTTCCCATGATAGTCTCGAAGAAAAGTTTTTCCACACTCTTTACACATATAGCTAGGAATGGGTTCTTCCATTATGAATGTTGATTTCTGCAAACAGCCGCTTACTGTGTATCACAGGGCTAGAGGTTGGTCAGTGAGACGGTCTTTCACGATGTGAACACCGTGAGAGGTAGTAGTCAACTAGTGATATTCTTGTTAAGGGTCCTCTAATATACCCCTAGTCTAGACCAACAGCTCTTTACAGTGTATGACAAGGCTGTAGACTGGACAGTGAGACGGTCTTTCACGATGTGAACACTGTAACAAGTAGTAGTCAACTGATTATATACTTGCTAAGGGTTCTCTAATATATCATAGTCAAGACCAACAGCTACTTACTGTGTAGTACAAGGCTGTACAATAGTTGTTTTGACAGTCTTTCACGATGTGGTCACTGTGAGTGGTAGTAGTCAACTGATGATATTCTTGCTAATGGTCCTCTAATATACCCCTGGTTAAGGGTAACAGCTGCTCATTGCATATGACAAGACTAATGACTGGTTGTTTCAACGGTCTTTCACAATGTAAGCACTGTGACAGGTAGTAGTCAACTGAAAATATTCTTATAGCCTACTCAAGGTTATCAGGTACTTACTGCATATCAAAAGGCTGTACACTCATGTGTTAGGCACTCTTTCCTGCTAAGGACCCCAATATTCCCTACACAAGGCTATACGTGTTAGTTCTAAACACTTAGTGGTTAATTGTATATTCAATTTTTGTACAAAGCTTATACAAGCACGTTTTTCATAAGGTAAAACTTTTTTAAATAACTGCATGCGACACGCAAAGTTTGTTTCCGCTATCTTGCAATGACTATGAGAACTACTTGAACGACCAGCATTCTACCTAGCGCTCCATTTCAACACTCGCTCACTGAACGACCAGCATGCTATCTAGCGGCGGCCATGACACTCGTTAGAACGCCCTCACCCCACTACTGAAGTTTTAGTCCTAGCGACTTGAAATTTATTTTGTGGGTAGAGGGGCTAGGGACCATTTGATTCACCTCAAACAAACTTTTTTGTAAACTTCCTAGTTTCCAAAATATAGGATTTTCAAAATTCGAGTGTTTTCAAAAAAACATAAAAAATAAGAAAGTTTTATTATAAAAATAAAGGACATAGAGGCCATTCTTTTAAGCCTATAGAACACTTTTTAGAATGTTTGGTTTTATGAAAAATCGCCTACTTTCCCAGTTGAACTTTTTCATTTTTGTCCTACTGACTTGGAACTTGGTTTACAGGTAGAAGGGATAGAGACCTTTCATTTATGTTAAACAAACTTTTTTGTAGAATTCCTAGTTTCCAAAATAGTGACCATTTTTCAAAAATAATTTTCTTTTGTCCTAGAAACTTGAAATTTGGTATGGTGCTAGAGGAGGTAAAGACCATTGATTTACGTCAGATAAACTAGTTTGTAAAATTCCTAATTTTGGAAATATAGACCATTTTCAAAAAAAAAAATTGTCCTAGAGACCTGGGACTTGGTACCGCGGTAGTGGGGGTAAAGGTCATTCATTTCTGTCAAACAAACATTTTTGTAAAATTTTTAATTTTGAAAATATAACCCATTTTGCAAATATGTTTTTGGAAAATTTGAAAAAAAAAACACTATTTTTTGGACCAAGAGTGGTATAGAGGTAGGTGTTGGAGTTAACATATGTCTTTTTAGGATTTTTAGTTTAATAATATAGCCTTCTTTCCAAATATTTTTTGAAAAATTTGAAAAATACACTATTTTTGACTAGCCATGGGATAGAGGTAAGTGTAAGAGTTGAGAGTCATTGATAAACCTTAGAGTACTTTGGATTGATTTGGAATATTGTGTGTTGTTGTTGCTGCTGCTGCTTACAAACATGGCTGTAAGCATTATGCAGTCATAAAAAGTCAAGACATACTTTTCAAGACCAAATAAGCCCCACCAAGCAAGAGCAAATATGAGAGAGCTAATACAAAAGCCAACAAAAGCCAACAAAAAAGCCAACAAAAATCTTACAAAAAAGCCATATAGCATGCTGGTAGTTGAGTGAGTTGTCATATTGACCGATAGGTAGCAGGCTGGTAGTTGAGGAGTATTGATATCGACCGCTAGATAGCATGCTGGTCGTTCAGTGAGCGAGTGTTGAAATGGAGCGCTAGGTAGCATGCTGGTCGTTGAAGTAGTTCTCATAGTCATTGCTAGATAGCGGAAACATACTTCGCGTGTCGTATGCAGTTATTTAACAAAGTTTTACCTTATGAAAAACGTGCTTGTATAAGCTTTGTACAAAAATTGAATATACAATTAACCACTAAGAGTTTAGAACTAACATGTATAGCCTTGTGTAGGGAATATTGGGGTCCTTAGCAAGAAAGAGTGCCTAACACATGAGTGTACAGCCTTTTGATATGCAGTAAGTACCTGACAACCTTGAGTAGGCTATAAGAATATTTTCAGTTGACTACTACCTGTCACAGTGTTTACATTGTGAAAGACCGTTGAAACAACCAGTCTTTAGTCTTGTCATATGCAGTGAGCAGCTGTTAACCTTAACCAGGGCTATATTAGAAGACCATTAGCAAGAATATCATCAGTTGACTACTACCACTCACAGTGACCACATCGTGAAAGACTGTCAAAACAACTATTGTACAGCCTTGTACTACACAGTAAGTAGCTGTTGGTCTTGACTATGATATATTAGAGAACCCTTAGCAAGTATATAATCAGTTGACTACTACTTGTTACAGTGTTCACATCGTGAAAGACCGTCTCACTGTCCAGTCTACAGCCTTGTCATACACTGTAAAGAGCTGTTGGTCTAGACTAGGGGTATATTAGAGGACCCTTAACAAGAATATCACTAGTTGAATACTACCTCTCAAGGTGTTCACATCGTGAAAGACCGTGTCACTGACCAACCTCTAGCCCTGTGATACGCAGTAAGCAGCTGTTTGCAGAAATCAACATTCATAATCGAAGAACCCATTCCTAGCTATATGTGTAAAGAGTGTGGAAAAACTTTTCTTCGAGACTATCATAGGAAGCGACATGAAGTATCGTGTGGTGAATTCCATGAGTGCAAGACCTGTGGTAGTACATTCAACAATGTGTACAACGGACGTCGGCATGAAGAATGTTGTAATGTTGTGTCAGCAGCTAAAAGACAAAAAACTGAGCCTACAAAACATTACCTGCTTTCAATGGTTCCTGACAAAAATGGACTTACTGAATATGAAACGTCTTTTCAAGGTCGACTTAAATCCTATTTCATTCGTTGCGATACGTGCAAGGATTTAAATTCATACCTTAAAGAGTCCAAACAGCAAATAATACAAGCTATGGAGAAAGAACTAGCAATGCACAAGTCGATCAAAGTTAATATTGTGGCTGAATGTTGATTCATTCATACGTCTACGAATGAAATTACAGATCGTGCTTTTAAACACGAAATCAGGCCCTATTTTTGGAAACAGACTTAAGTAGTTTCTTGGAAACACAATTTACAAAGTTAACTACGGAAATGGAAGAATCTGAGCTAAAAGGCAGTAATTGGGCTTTGTTAGCAGTGGAAGGAGTGCGATTGAAAATAAATAAGTACAATCCCTTGCGTGGTAGCACATATATTCCATTACCAGCAGCTATACAAGCAAGAAAAGCATGCATTAATCCTGAAAATGTGAAAGATGAAAAGTGTTTTATGTATGCCATTTTAGCAAAACTGGTTAATAAGGATGCTCAACGCATTAGTAAATACAAGGATCTGGAAAACAAGTATGACTTTTCAGTAATATCATTTCCTACATTACTAGCTGACATTCCCAAATTCGAGAAAGCCAACGACATATCCATCAATGTATTTGGACTGGAAGAAGACAACAAACTGTTTCCTCTAAAGGTTGTGGATCAAGAGTTACAAGACCATCGTGACCTCCTTCTGCTAAGTTCTTCATCCGGCCAGAACCACTACGTCTTTATCAAAGATTTTGATAAACTACTAGGACATCAGATTACCCGCCATTGACATAAGATATATACGTGTAAACGGTGTTTTACTCACTTTGATAATCAATATGGGCAACAAGGAATGGAAAATTTGAAAGAACATAGAGCTTTGTGTGTCCAGCATGACATTGCTAGGGTTGAAATGCCTATTAAAAACCCAATTGTGAAATTCGTAAATATGGAAAAAATGCTTAGAATACCTTACGTTATCTATTCAGATTTTGAAAGTATACTGTTACCCTATCAAAGATGTCTACCTAATCCTGAGGCAAGTTATACAGTGCCATACCAGAGTCATGTTCCTATGAGATTTGGTATATATGTTAAACCCTCACCAGCTGTGGAACACATTACGACAAACCTTCCGAGCCAACCTATTATTTATCGTGGACCTGACGCTGCAGAAAAGTTTATGGACTGTTTGATCTCAATAGCTAATGAAATTGATCGTCCTTACAGCTTAAATGTTCCAAAAGATTTAACTGAGCATCAAGAAGCAGAGTTCCAATCTTCTGAAACCTGTTATTTGTGTCATAAACCATTTACCAAAGAGGACTGGAAAGTTCGAGACCATTGTCATATTACAGGGGAATACCGTGGAAGTGCTCACAATAACTGTAATTTGAGGTGTACAACACGTAACCCCGTTCCTGCATTTCTACATAATATGAGTGGCTACGACGCAAATTTCATTGTAAAGCAATTGGGCTGTACTCTGAAAGAGTGGACGTTATCCCTAACTCAAAAGAAAAGTACATCTCTTTCACCAAATATGTTGGAAATGTTAAGCTTCGATTTGTGGACACTTTTCGGTTAATGCCAAGTAGTTTGGAAAACTTAGTTTCCAACTTAACATTATACCCTGAAACAGACAAGTACTTTGGAAAAGAAAATGCAATGCTCATGACTCGTAAAGGGGTATTTTGTTATGACTACATTGACTCATGGGAAAAGTTAAGTGAAACGTGTTTACCTCCAAAAGAGGTATTCTTTAACAAATTAAGTCACGAAGATGTTAGTCAAGAAGACTATGAACATGCCAAAAATGTGTGGAATCAGTTCAACATTAAAACTCTAGGGGAATATAGTGACCTCTACCTAACTTCAGATGTACTCCTTCTTGCTGACAGCTTTGAAACGTTTAGAAACAAAACACTAGAAACACACCGAGTGGATCCTGCACACTTTTTCACTTTGCCTGGTTTAAGTTTCGAGGCAATGCTCCTTTACACAGGCATTGAACTGGATTTGCTACAGGATTACGATCAGATTCTTTTAATTGAGTCTGGAATACGTGGAGGCATATGCCAGGTGTCTCATAGGTATGCTGAAGCTAACAATAAATAAATGGAAACCTATGATTCTGAGAAACCATCGCAGTTTATTACCTATGATGATGCCAATAACCAACACGGGTGGGCTATGTGTCACTCTCTTCCTTATGGCGGATTTCAGTGGGTTTCTCCAGATACCGTTGATCTAGAAAAACTGAAGAAAGACGATCCTGTGGGATACATTCTAGACGTTGATGTTGATTACCCATCTGACCTTCATGATCTACGCAACGATTTACCTTTCCTACCAGAGTGTACACAACCTAAGGATTCGTCTCTGAGAAAACTAATTCCTCATCTTGGAAATCGAAGGCGATATGTTGTTCACTACATGGCATTAAAACAGGCTTTAGAGCATGGAATAAAATTGATAAAAATTCATCGTGTGTTAAAGTTTAAGCAAAGACCTTGGTTAAAGGCCTACGTTGATTTTAATAACAACCTTCGAAAACAAGCCAAAAACGATTTTGAGAAAAATCTGTACAAATTATTCAACAATGCCATTTTTGAAAAACAATGGAAAATATCCGTAAAAGAATAGACATACGTCTTGTGACTGACAGCAAAAAGGCAGAAAAGCTAATAGCAAAGCCGACATTTATTGACAGAACAATTTATGGTCCTAACCTAGCTGCTTTCCACATGGCTAAACGTAACATTGTATTCAATAAGCCTATATATATTGGAATGTGTATACTGGATATTTCAAAAACTCTCATGTAATCCCACCACTATGATGTCCTGCTACCCTATTATGGAATGAACAATCTTAAACTCATGTATATGGATACCGACTCGTTCATTTATTTGGTTAACACTCAAGATGTATATGAAGTTGGATCTCCTAGAACACCTGGACACATCAGATTATCCTACTAATCACATATGTTACTCTACATCAAACAAGAAATCGTTGGGGAAATTTAAAGACGAGGCTTGTGGACAAATTATAAAATCATTTGTTGGACTTAGAGCTAAAATGTACGCTTTAGACATAAATGGTAAAGAAATCAAAAAGATTAAAGGTATTAACAGAGGTGTTGTCAAATTTGTATAAGTTTTCAAGATTATAAGGGTTGTGTCATGAACAACAATGTAAAAAGAATACCAATGAACATTATCGCTTCTAAACAACATGACATATCATAAACAAAATTGCTTTGTGTCCTGGTGATGATAAAAGAGTGATTGATGCTGATGGTATAGGTACACATGCCTATGGTCATTACTCAATCATTGACTATGCTTAAAGAGTTAAGTTATGAATATCAAAATCTTCTGCCTGCAACTAGCAAATACATAAAACAAAACAATTTAGGAAATAAGACAATAGCACTACAAAAATAAAAAAAACTGGTATTCATAATCAAAAAATAAATAAAATAGAAAACAAAATAAAAACAACTGTACAATTTATAACAAAAATGAATATATATAAAATGTATTATGTGTAAATAGTGTACATGTATTTAAAATAAAAAATATTGTATGGACACTGCTTGTACATTTTTTAATTACTACCCACCTCTCTCCACTCCTAATGCAAAATGAACATGTAAAACACAAATTGGAAAATCCATGTTTCCATATTGACAAAATAGAAAAAACATTAAACTGAAATTTTAAAAACTGTAAATGGGAATTTGGTAAATTGACAAATGTGTAAACAACAAATTGGGAAATCCATGTTTCTGTATCATGAAATTGAAAAACTTTAAACTGACATTTTAAAAACTGTAAATGGGAAATTGTGAATTGGTAAATGTGTAAACAACAAAATGCAAAATCCATGTTTCCATGTTATGGAATTGAAAAACTTAAAACTGACATTAAAAAAAACTTAAAATGGGAAATTGGAAAATTGACAAATGTGTAAACAAAAAAATGAAAAAAAAAACAGTTGGGGAAGTGATCATGTTGTACAGTAGCCTATAAGGCTAGCATAAGGATAGTTGCATGTGTCCTTATATACTTTGTGTATGTGCATTAGCCTTTGGATTAGGTTAAGTTAGGTTTGGTAAAGTTAGGTTTAGTGAGGTTAGGTATGTGACCTTGTTGTTTACTCTTTTCGGAAAAAGTAAAATGTAAAATCTAAAAAACTAAAATTTAAAATACAGAAAAATCAAAAATGTAAAATCTAATAAAATGTAAAATGAAAAAATCAAAAATCTAAAATGTTAAAATGTAAAATGTTAAAATGTAAAATCGAATTTCTTTAAATGAGGTTTCTGTGGATTAGGTTAGGTTATAACTAAGTTTATTATTTGTGCTCTCCCATTTGCTCTAACTTTTTTGCTCTCCACTATTTTTCTCCCCACCTTTTTGCTCTCAATTTTTGCTCTCAAATTTTTGCTCCCACTTTTTGATCCCACTTTTTTGCTCCCACGTTTTGCTCTCAATTTTTTGCTCCCACCTTTTGCTCTCACTTTTTTCTCTCACTTTTTTGCTCTCACTTTTCTGCCCCCACTTTTTTGCTCCCACTTTTAGCTCCCACTTTTTTGCTCTCTCTTTTTGCTCTCACTTTTTTGCTCCCACTTTTTGTTCACACATTTTGCTCTTACTTTTTGCTCCCATATTTGCTCTCACTTTGAAGTTAGGTTATGTTAAGTTAGGTTAGGTGTGGTTAGGTTATAAATAAGTTAATTATTTGTACTTTCACATTTCCTCTCACTTTTTTGCTCACACATTTTGGTCTCACTTTTTTTTTGCTCGCATTTTTAAGTTAGGTTAGGTTAGGTTAGGTTAGGTTATAACTTAGTTTATTATGTGTGCTCTCACATTTGCTCTCATATTTGCTCTGACTTTGAAGTTAGGTTAGGTTAGGTTAGGTTAGGTTAAATAATGTTTGTTAGGTTAGGTTAGGTTAGGTAAAGTGGGATTTGGTTAGGTTAGGTAAGGTTAGGTTAGGTAAAGTTGGGTTAGGCAGAATGGCTGCGGTATGAATCAAAAGCCAGCTCCTGTCAGTTTTGCCTCACAAGGTTGAGTGTACCCATTCCAGCTCTCAGCCCAGAATAAAATTTCTTGACAGAGCCAGGACTCGAACCCGAGCCTCCACAGTAACAGCTAAAAATGCTAGCCACTACACCATAAAGTGGGGCAATATAAGGCTGGTCTTGATTGTACATGATCAATCAATAATTACCTAACAATAATAATAATAAATAATAATAATAAATATTCCATTTAGCAACTATATAGCCGACCTCTCCCTGGGTTCTTTTACATGCCAACATCGTATGACATGCGTGTCTTAATTTTTTCCGCCTTTCAAAAATCACTTACCACGACCAAGAGCGAACCTCCAAGCTTGGGGTTGGTAGTCCGACACGATAACCACTCACTCACCGTGGCAAGCTATCAATCAATAATTACCTAATAAAATTATTAATAATATTAATAATAATAATAATAATAATAATTATTATTATTATTATTATTATTATTATTCCATTTAGTAACTACACGGCCGACCTCCCCCTGTGACAGCGTGGCGGCCATTTTGCCCATTAGCCCCTGCGCCAGCTCTGACTGACCCCTCCATAAGAATAACATAAGGCTTGTTGCGCGCGGCGGCCATATTGCCCATTAGCCCCTGCGCCAGCTTCGGCTTATATTACCTACTGATCGCAATCGGTTGAATGGTTTAAGAACGCATAAAAGACGAACACACAGACATTCCTTTATATATATATATATATATAAGATAAGATAAGATAAGATAAGATAAATGTCTCGGAATGACGTCTAATGTTAAGTTTCCCTCAAATTAACACCTAATAGAAGGTGTAACTGATCCTTCCGTAAATTAGGATAACCTCCAACTTCGGTGGGCTTAGAAATATCAATGGATAAGACCTACGCCACGAAAGCAAGTTAACTTCACCGGTTAATCCAATGACAATCATTAGGCAAATCCTCTAATAAATCATCACGCACAAAAGCGAAGTGCTCTCCCTGAAAATAATCCAAAAAGCGAGTTAAAACTATCAAGGCATAGAACACCAAGAAAAACTTTCCAAGATTCAAGTCGCTGCGAGGAAACAGAGTTCCTAACTCAAATGTAGTACATGAAAATATGTACTGGCCACAAGGAGAATAGTGTTCCAAACACTATTAAACAATTAACTATTGACATAATTTGGATAAAATGCAAGGCCAGTCCATAGGGATCAGTCCAAAGGACCCGCCCACAGGGACCCGTCAACAAGGACCCGTCCTCCGGGACCCGAAACTACGGCCGCCATTTTGGAACTTTATGATCACACCTCGTAGGTTTAAGTTAGGTTTGGTTAGGTTAGGTTAAGTTAACCTACAGCCACCATTTTGGAACTTTTTGATCACACCTCGTAGGTTTAGGTTAAGTTAGGTTAGGTTAAGTAAAGCTACGGCCGCCATTTTTGAACTTTTTGATCACACCTCGTAAGTTAGGTTAGGTTAGGCTACGGCCGCCATCTTGTTTGGTTAGGCTAGGTTAAGTTAAGCTACGGCCGCTATCTTGTTAGGTTAGGCTAGGTTAAGTTAAGCTACGGCTGCCATCTTGGAGGAGGGGAGGAGGAGGAGGGTGCGGAACCATCCAAAACACACTACTGCACAGTTTTTGTCCTAGGAACCTGAAATTTATTTTTGAAGTAGAGGGGATAAAGACCTTTCATTTACGTTAAACAAACTTTTTTGTGAAATTCTTAGTTCCCAAAATATAGACAATTTTGAAAATTGGACTTTTTTGGAAAAACTGAAAAAAATGTCAAGTTTTGTTCTACCAATTAAGGACAGAAAAGCCATTGGTTTGAGTCTATATATGACTTTTTAGGATGATTAGTTTTCAAAATATCGCATACTTTCCAAATTGAACTTTTTTGGATTTTGTCCCAGAGACTTGAGACTTGGTTTGTGGATAGTGGGGGTAAATACCTGTCATTTACGTTAAACAAACCTTTTTGTAAAATTCCTAGTTTCTAAAATATAGCCCCGTTTTAAAATGAACATTTTTGAAAAAAATGTCAAAAATTCCATATTTTGTACTTACGATTAAGGATATAAAAGCCATTGGTTTGAGTCTATATATGACTTTATAGGATGATTAGTTTTCAAAATATGGCCTACTTTCCAAATTTTGTTTTGGAAAAATTTTGAAGAATATTATATTTTTTGAATGAGAGTAGGATAGACGTAGGTGTTAGAGTTCGCATATGATTTGATATGATTTTTAGTTTAAACATATAGCCTACTTCCCCAATTTACCTTTTTTGAAAAATTTTAAAAATATATATAATGTTTTTGACTAGTCGTTGAAAGGAGTTGAGAGACAATCATTAACCTTAGAGTACTTTGGATTCTTGGAATTTTAGTGTGGTGTTTTTGCTTACAAACATGGCGGTAAGCATTATGCTACCAAAACAAAAAGGGTTGAGATACTTTCCAAGACCAAGAGAAAAATCCTCTAAATACATTGACAAAAAATAACTTAACAAATAAGCCATTACAAATAAGGTATTAACGTAAACCACCAAAAATAAGTCACCAACATATGCCACCACCATAAGCCACCATAGGCCACCACCATAAGCCACCATCATAAACCACCACCATAAGCCACCATCATAAGCCACCACCATAAGCCACCATAAGCCACCATAAACCACCACCATAAGCCACCACCATAAGCCACCACCATAAGCCACCATCATAAGCCACCACCATAAGCCACCATAAACCACCACCATAAGCCACCACCATAAGCCACCAACATAAGCCACCATAGACAATTTTGAAAATTGGACTTTTTTAGAAAAATGAAACAAATGTTAAGTTTTGTTTTAACGTTAAATAACTTAAAGAACATGTGTTTGAGTCTATATATGACTTTTTAGAATGATACGTTTTGAAAATATCGCCTTCTTCACAATAAAAACATTTTTGTATGTTGTCCCAGAGATCTGGGACTTGGCTTGTGGGTAGAAGTGGTAAATACCTGTCATTTATGTCAAACACACTTTTTTTGTAAAATTCCTAGTTTCCAATGTATACTCCTTTTTCAAAAATGATCATTTTTGGAAAAAATGTCAATAATTCCATATTTTGTTCTAACGATTAAGGATATAAAACTCATTGGTTTGAGTCTATATATGACTTTATAGGATGAGTAGTTTTCAAAATATAGCCTACTTTCCAAATATTTTTTAGAAATATTTAAAAAAATGTAATATTTTTCGACTAAGAATGGAATAAACGTAGGTGTTAGGGCTAACATATGACTTTATATGTTTTTTTTAGTTTAAACATATAGTCTACTTTCCCCATTCACCTTTTTTTGCAAAAAACAAATAATGTTCTTGACTAGGCACTTTAGTCATCTTAGGCACCTTAGAGTACTTTAGTGTTTTTTTTTTTTTGAAAGTTAAGTGTGTTGTTGCTGTATAAAAACATGGCAGTAAGCATTATGTTGTGATAAAATGGACTGATATACTTTCCAAGACCAAGAGAAAAATCCACTAAATGCATTTACAAAAATAACTTGTCAAATAAGTCAATACAAAATGCTCAACATGAGACCCCACACATAAACTAATACATAAGCTAATTTGTAAAAATGTTAAACACTTGCATGGTATTACATTTTTAGTAATGCATGCGAAACATGAACTCACTTGTCTGTTGTATGAAAAGGACTAGTCAACAATGACCTGTCAACAATGGGCACTGCTTGCACATTTTTAATTACTACCCACCTTTCTCCACTCCTAATGCAAAATGAACATGTAAAACACAAATTGGAAAAAAAATCCTTGTTTCCATATTGACAAATAGAAAAAAAAACAACAACATTAAACTGAAATTTCAAAAACTGTAAATGGGAATTTGGTAAATTGATAAATGTGAAAACAACAAATTGGAAAATCCATGTTTCTATATCATGAAATTGAAAAACTTTAAACTGACATTTTAAGAACTGTAAATGGGAAATTGTAAAATTGATAAAAGTGTAAACAACAAAATGCAAAATCCATGTTTCCATATTATGAAATTGAAAAACTTAAAACTAATATTAAAAAAACTGAAAATGGGGAATTGGAAAATTGGCATATGTGTAAACAACAAAATGAAAAAAAATCCAGTGGGGTAGTAATCATGTTGTACAGTAACCTATAAGAATAATTGCATGACATGTAAAAAACACAAATTGTAAAAAAATCCATGTTTCCATATTAACAAATAGAACAAAAAAACATTAAACTGAAATTTAAAAAAAAAACTGTAAATGTGAATTTGGTAAATTGACAAATTTGAAAACAACAAATTGGAAAATCCATGTTTCAATATCATGAAATTGAAAAACTTTAAACTGACATTTTAAGAACTGAAAATGGGAAATTGCGAAATTAATAAATGTGTAAACAACAAAATGCAAAATCCATGTTTTCCATATTATCAAATTGAAAAAAAAACTAAAAACTGACATAAAAAACTGAAAATGGTAAATTGGAAAATTGGCATATGTATAAACAACAAAAAATGAAAAAACAAAATCCAGTGGGGGATAGTAATCATGTTGTACAGTAACCTATAAGACTAGCGTAAGGATAATTGCATGACATGTAAAACACAAATTGTAAAAAAATCCATGTTTCCATATTAACAAATAGAACAAAAAACACTAAACTGAAATTAAAAAAAAACTGTAAATGTGAATTTGGTAAATTGACAAATGAGAAAACAATAAATTGGAAAATCCATGTTTCTATATCATGAAATTGAAAAACTTTAAACTGACATTTTAAGAACTGAAAATGGGAAATTGTGAAATTAATAAATGTGTAAACAACAAAATGTAAAAATCCATGTTTTCCATATTATGAAATTGAAAACACTAAAAAAAACTGACATTAAAAAAACTGAAAATGGGGAATTGGAAAATTGACATATGTGTAAACAACAAAATGAAAAAAAAATCCGTTTGGGTAGTGATCATGTTGTACAGTAACCTGTAAGACTAGCATAAGGATAGTTGCATGTACCTTATATGCTTTGGGTATGTGCATTAGCCTTTGGATTAGCTTAAGTTAGGTTTGGTAAAGTTAGGTTTAATGTGGTTAGGTATGTGACCTTGTTGTTTACTCTTTTAGGAAAATGTAAAAAAGTAAAATCTAAAAATAAAAAAAAATCTTAAATTTAGAATGTAAAATCTAAAATCTTTAAATGAGGTTTCTTATGGTTATGACAACTCGTTTATGATTTAGTCAATGTTGATGTGTGGTATCCAATTACTGCTGACTTTGCATATTCATCACCCATTGTCTTGATCAACACCTTGGGCTTTCAAATTACTGCAGCGTTAGTCGTAGCAATAGAACTGTGCGCTCCCCTGCCATGTCAGCAACATGACACCGGAAGAAACACCTGTGTAATATCCAATGACTGCTAACTTTGCATAATCATCACCCATTGTCTTAATGAACACGTAGGGTTTCAAATTACTGCAGCGTAGTCATAGCAACAGAACCGTGTGCTCTCTGCCATGTCTGTAATAAGACACAGGAAATAACAAGACGTCTTACTGTACATTCATTTCCTCAGTTTTAACATCTTAAGAACAAGTATTATTCTCTTTCAACTACAAATGACTCGTTAGAACACATCCATCCACCAAGTTAGATCCCTTGACCTGCTCTCAAATGGCATGTGCCTCGTGTACTAGGGTGTGTGCATTAGTTCTAACCTAACGTTACGTACGAACTAAACAGAATGTGACTTGTTAGCTCTTATCATGCATGTGCACAGGTGAACACTTGTGTGTTAGGTCATATTACACATGAACTTACATTTTCTCACGTAAGTGCATTTCTCTGTTCCACAAGATACAAATTTGATTACTGGATTGTATCCTGCACTGTTTATGCGATATAGCTTTGCCAGGTAGTTCTCTACATATAGCAATTTTACCACTGCTCTACCTACGCCTTTTGCTCTTTTGGCTTTCTTACAGTCTAGTGTGTGATAGACAGCATTAACTGTATATCAAACCCAGTTCACCTTTGTATTTGTAATCCAAGTAATAATGTGAAAAGACACAAATGTAATCAGTTTTAAACGTTATCTCTGTTTTGTTTTGTTTAATATGTTTATGACATGCATATTAACCTGAAATCGAACCCCTAGTGAAAGGCTAACAGCTTAACCACTGCACCACTATGCCCTTGTTTCTAAGTTCAACTTGTTCTAGGCCTCAGAGCTGGAATTCGAGTTGAGACCACCAGTACAAGAGCTAAAAGTGCTTACCACTGCAACACAGCTGGTAACATTAGACAACTGGAAATGATTATATTTCTGTTAGCAATGCATTTTGTCATCAGCCTACTGTCTGAGCACTGACAGCAACACAGTTTAGTTTACAACAAGCGAGTGTGTGTGTATAGATTATTAGCCTCAAGTATTTAAAGCTTGTTGTGTGTAGCAACCATTTTTTCTCGGTAACCACTGAGCATTTTTGTGTTTTAGCTATTATCTTTAACCAATCAATTAAAGATAGTCTACTCTTAATTCTTGATAAATCAGAGTTTGCGTACACCGTTTCTCATTTATTAACCCATACCTGCAACCTATACTCTCTCTATACTGCAGTTTGATCTGAAAACAAATTTCAATGGTAAAAGACTTGTCAGTCACCTACACTAATTCTTTCTCTACCTAGCTATGTTTCATCACACATGGTAAACATCTCACATGTTCGTATCCAATTATTAGTTTATAAAATCTCAGGTCAATGACCTTAATGTATTGGGTATTTTGGGTAAATTCCTTGGCCATGGAAAATGGTTAACCATCCTGAGTCCCATGCCACCTCACTTATCCCTCTCTGATTATTAGTTAGCGAGATATTAAAAAAGTGTAGTTAAGCCCTTTTGATAAAAATAAATAATACATTCAAAAAAGAATGTCACCTCAAGTCCAACGACCTCTCATACAAGTCCCTAGCCTTATTGGATCATGAGATATTAAAAAGCTAATGACCTATCAGTTTTGGATCTTTTGGTATTTTAAAAAAAATAACTCATCTATAAATCTGTATTCAAAAAGCCCGCCCTCTTACAAAAACCCTCCAAGTGCACATGTGTAAAAACAAAACAAACAAAAAACATGTTAATTCATAGTAGCGATCGGCTCTTTGCTTGCGTTTCATGTGGAACAACGTTTAATTTCATTATAGCATTAGGGACCAGTCCAAAGGGACCGGTCTAAAGGGATTAGTCAAAAAGGACCCGTCAACAATGACCTGTCCACAGGGACTCGTCCACAAGGATCCGTCAACAAGGACCCGTCAACAATGACCCGCCAATAATGACCCGTCAACAATGACCCGTCCACAGGGTCCCGTCCACAGGGACCCATTCACAGGGGCCTGCGTGTGCGTGCAAGTGAACATACGATTACGTCAGCAAATCATCTCACCTAGTTTCAAATTTAGCCACTACGGCGCGTGCAACACACAGGAAGTGCGTGGGAACATACGATTACGTCAGCGAAACATGAACTCACTTGTCCGTTGTATGAGTATCAGTTTAGTAGTGGCATCAAGCAGCGAAAGACGTTGACTTACACAATCCATTATTATGGTAAGTTTTTTCTTATCATTATGGAAATCTCCTTATTAGAATAAAATGTTATAGTGGTTCTGGTCACGTATAGCTAAACTGTAATAGATATGATTTTTTTTCTTTATAGGCTGCTGCAATAAATATTCTCAATGCTATGGGGGCAGAACTGCTGATTAGAGAGAAAAAAGCTCACTGAATTACCAATGCATACTCTTTTCCGTATCATTAACATTCAAAAGTGGACACAATGTATAGTGAATGTGTATTATGTGTTAGTGAATATTTTCAGACATTCCTTTCTACACGTTTTAATGATATATGTCAGAAAAGTGTGCTCGAGATTTAAATCGTGGTGGACATTCTCTATATCTAATTTATGAGGGTATAAAAACAATAGATGTATTGAACATTCTGTCTTTGAAGTTAGGTTAGGCTAGGTTAGGTAAAGTGGGATTTGGTTAGGTTAGGTATGAATCAAAAGCCAACTCCTGTCAGTTTTGCCTCACAAGGTTGAGTGTACCCCATTCCAACCCTCAGCCTAGAATTAAATTTCTTGACAGAGCCAGGACTCGAACCCTAGCCTCCACAGTAACAGCTAAAAATGCTAGCCACTACACCATAAAGTGGGGCAATATAAGGCTGGTCTTGATTGTACATGATCAATCAAATAATAATAATAATAAATATTCCATTTAGCAACTACATAGCCGACCTCTCACTGGGTTCTTTTACATGCCAACATCGTATGACATGCGTGTCTTAATTTTTTCCACGTTTCAAAAATCACTTACCACGACCAAGAGCGAACCTATAAGCTTGGGGTTGGTAGTACGACACGATAACCACTCACCCACCGTGGCAAGCCATCAATCAATAATTACCTAGTAAAATTATTATTAATAATAATAATAATAATATTAAATATTCCATTTAGCGACTACACGGTCGACCTCCCCCTGTGACATTATTCACGGTCTCAGGGCTTGGCGGCCATCTTGCCCATTAGCCCCTGACCCAGCTCTGACTGACCTCTCCATAAGAATAACATAGAGTGGTTGCGCGCGGTGGCCATCTTGCCCATTAGCCCCTGTCCCAGCTTCGGCTTATCTTACCTACTTCAAGGTCAAGGGTAATCGTCTAGAACAAACGTCCGGCTTGTAGCACTCTCCTTCCCTACAATTAAATTAACTCCCATAGCAGTTTATCGCATTTCTGTTTCTAATTTGAATCTATTTTAAGAATGAATTGAAAACCTTTCCAACATTTTAGAAAAATTCAATAATTTCAAGGTTGTATAGGTTAGAATCAAGTCGCAAAATGTTATTTCTTAATACGCTTAGATCCTGCTATTTGTATTATATAAAGACTAATGTCATGTCTTTATAAAACGTTAACATATCTTAATGAAATGTGACAATTATAGGATCATTGACCCTGTTCTATCTGATCATAATGGTCTACGGCTAAAGTTAAAATGCAAAATAGGAGCAAAATTACCCACAGTTAATATTAAGAACTATAGACTGCTGGCTTCTGAAAATATTAGATACCTGAGAAATATCCTGTCACTGGAATTAATTAATATCAAACGATGACATAATATTTATACACACTGGGCCCTTCATTTCACTTAAAAAATCTCACATGCATTGACCAGGAATTGAACCCGTTCCACCGTGGTGAGAGACAAACAGCTTGACCGCTGTGCCACCATGCCCCCTCAAATAATTGATTACACAGAATGTGCATCCTGCATGAAGTATAAATGTATCAGTGTTCTTCAAACGGTGTTGCCTTATACAGGGTGGCGCACGAATAGTTGACACATTTCAAAAGCAAATACAAAATGCATCTTATGTTCTACGTTGTTCAAATTTCTCGCACACCTTTTCTGTTTCAAGGAAATCACTGTAGAGGTGACACTGCTGCTTTTTCTCCGATTGCTTACATTCCAGTGTGCTTTCTGCCATGGCCGAGCACAGCTGACTCTCCGCTCAGCAGCGCACCAAAACAGTTATCTTTTATTGTGAATCAATTTCGAGCTTCATTCCAGACTAGCAAGGAACACCATCCTTCGCCTATACAGAAACATTGAACAACAATGCAGTGTGAAGGAAGAAAAGCGACCACTTGCACCATCAGTTCATTCTCCTGAAAAGGCCGCTGCGCTGAGGGTCGCCATGCAGCGCCACCCACGCAAGTCAACACGGCGAGCTTCAAGATAAAGCGGAATATCGCGCCGTTCAGTTCAAAGAATATTACAGGGTGACCTTAAATTGTTCCCGTACAAAATGACTGTACTACACAAGCTAATGGATGTTCACAGACGGAAAAGATTGCAGTACGCCTCATGGACGCAAGATAAAGATGCGCACTCGTTTCGAAAAGGTTGTCCGCCGTAATGGAGGACACATTGAACATGTCTTTCCAGGGTCCAAGCTACCTGTGTCAAAATTTAATTATAGTGTTCTGTGAAAAATAAAGTTGTTATTCTAAAATGAAATGTGTCAACTATTCGTGCGCCGCCCTGTAGGTTATAGTATGCCTTGTTCTTTGGTTAATGGACCACCGTGGATGGCTCACACTAGCCAACAAATGCTGTCAAGTTACTTTACAAGTGCAATTTTCATTGTTTACATGGTGCCTTTGAAACATGATTGGCATGATTGAACACAAAAGCAATAAAATATTATCAATCACTGTGTGGGGGACGTGTGATTTTTATCCTCAGTACCTTAATTTAGTGTGACACAGAGTACACAATAGTGTTGCTACTTTGTCTAACCATCACAAAATATTGTAAAAGATTCTTGGCTGGTTGTTGCTGATTGTTTTTTATTTTTATTCATTCTTAGAATTACATATATTTTTCACATTTAAGGTATACTGACTGTCTTCATAGAAATCCTCTCTCTAATAATAAGTTAAGGTTGTGGTTAACTGCTTTTGAACACACTTCTGTAAGTTTGCTTGTCATGGTGTTAGTTGAAGGTAACTCATTAAAAATGTTCAAGGAATTGAATAGATTTAAGAGAAATTATTTTAGTTTACCTTTTCCTCTATTTATTAGAATACTCTGCTGCCATTTTTAGCCTACTTTCGATTTTTGCAAAAAATGAAAGTAGACTTATGAGATCAACACAGGGCGAAAAAGTGTGTCTGTCTGTGTGTGTGTATGTGTGTGTGTGAGTCTGTGTGTGTGTCTGTGTGTATGTGTGTCTGTGAGTGTGTGTACTCTGAATGTCTGTCCCCCCCTATCAATTCGAACACGGTGAATGCGAATTGAACGAAATTTGGTACAAAGGTACCACTAGCAAAGGACACCTCAGTGTCATGTTTTATATCGCCGCCATCTTGACGGAAACGTAATGGCGGCCACACAAATGTTCAAAGCTTAAATCAAATTACGACTAACCTAATCATCCGATCTCTACCAAATTTTGCAACAACATACCTTTATGGGGGGAGCATCCTTTGACCAAACTAATAAGTCATCAGCGTAAAAGTTTGCGGATGGCGGCCATCTTTGTGTGAAAATCGATTCCCCCTATTAATTCGAACACGGTGCAACCGAATGGAACGAAATTTGGTACAGAGGTAGTACTAACAAAAGGCACCTCAGTGTCATGTTCTATATCGCCGCCATCTTGACGGGAACGTAATGGCGGCCACACAAATGTTCAAAGCTTAAATCAAATTACGATTAACCTAATCATCCGATCTCTACCAAATTTTGCAACAACATACCTTTATAGAGGAAGCATCCTTTGACCAAATAACTCGGTCATTAGCCTAATAGTTTGCGGATGGCGGCCATCTTTGTGTGAAAATCAATTCCCCCTATTAATTCAAACACAGTGAAACCAAATGGAACGAAATTTGGTACAGAGGTAGCACTAGCAAAGGGCACCTCAGTGTCATGTTTTATATCGCCGCCATCTTGACAGAAACGTAATGGCGGCCACACGAATGTTCAAAGCTTAAATCAAATTACGATTAACCTAATCATCCGATCTCTACCAAATTTTGCAACTACATACCTTTATGGAGGGAGCATCCTTTGACCAATCTAATAGGTTATTAGCCTAATAGTTTGCGGGTGGCGGCCATCTTTATGTCAAAATTGATTCCCCCTATTAATTCGAACACGGTGGAACCGAATGGAACGAAATTTGGTACAGAGGTAGCACTAGCAAAGGGCACCTCAGTGTCATGTTTTATATCGCCACCATCTTGACTGAAACGTAATGGCGGCCACACGAATGTTCAAAGCTTAAATCAAATTACGATTAACCTAATCATCCGATCTCTACCAAATTTTGCAACTACATACCTTTATGGAGGGAGCATCCTTTGACCAATCTAATGGGTCATTCGCCTAATAGTTTGCGGATGGCGGCCATCTTTGTGTCAAAATCGATTCTCCCTATTAATTCAAACACGGTGAAACCGAATGGAACGAAATTTGGTACAGAGATAGCACTAGCAAAGGGCATCTCAGTGTCATGATTTATATCGCCGCCATATTGACAGAAACATAATGGCGGCCACACAAATGTTCAAAGCTTAAATCAAATTACGATTAGCCTAATCATCCGATCTCTAGCAAATTTAGCAACAACATACCTTTATGGAGGGAGCATTCTTTGACCAAACTAATAGGTCATCAGCCTAATATTTTGCGGAAGGCGGCCATCTTTGTGTGAAAATCGATTCCCCTTATCAATTCGAACACGGTGAAACCGAATGGAACGAAATTTGGTACAGAGGTAGCACTAGCAAAGGGCACTTCAGTGTCATGTTTTATATTACTGCTATCTTGACGGAAACGTAATCGCGGCCACCCAAATGTTAAAAGCTAAAATGTAATTACGACCAACCTAATAATCTAGTCTCTACCAAATTTTGCAACAGCATATCTTTATGTGGGAAACATATTCAGACCAAACTGTAAGAACATCAGCCCAATAGTTTGCAGATGGTGGCCAAGTATGTGTGCAAATCGATTCCCCCTATCAATTCAAACACGGTGAAACCGAATTGAACGAAATTTGGTACAGAGGTAGCACTAGCAAAGGGCACCTCATATTCATGTTTAATATCCCTATAGCACGTTGTATTTCAACAAGCTACTACAACCTACATTCAATCATACTCCTTGAAAAGGACAAAGAGTTATAACAATACCCATGCATTTAGGAGAAAGTAGGCTATATGTTCTTTACTGAACATCTTGTTTTATTTTTTATTTTTATTGTGGCAAAAAATTGTGTGTGGTGTTTATTGGAAACTCATGACGACCAAACAATTGAAGAGCATAGCTGAGAGGTCTAACTCTGGTCCAAGTAACTTAACTGGAGTTTCTTAAATTCAAGGTTTGGTTGTGGTGCTGGTAGTGGGCATTCTTACCCTGGGTTATCCCACTTACGCTTCAGGTAAATGTCGGAATGGTGCCTGTCTTGGGTTGTAAGAGCAGTAGGGTACAAAATCTGGACATTGTGACGAAGTATAAAAATCATCTATTGCGTGACTACGGTCTCCTTATGCTAATAAAAAAGAATAATACAATACAATGGTATTTAACTGAAGCAACATTAACCACCTTTTCCTTTCACAGTTAGTAAACACACATGAGTAAGAGTCGGTAAACCAATCATACTTTCTTGAAGCACATATTTTTTTTTAATTGACTACTGTTTCTTAACACACAATCATACAATTCTGGGCAAGTGATGTCTTTTAAATTATGTTGAACCATCAGGAAAGCTTTAACTGATCCAACTTATCTATATCTTTATCTGTCTATTGTGCATTCATAGCAGAAAAATTCTTTCTACACATGATGCTTTTAGTTTTAAATTTCCAGTACTGTTACAATCCCACTGTGTAAAAATATGCAACCATTTCAAAACACGCTTTTTGTTTTAGGTAAAAAGACAATCGGAAAAAGAACAATAATTATTAATCCAAACCAAAAATGTTCGGTAACCCCGCCAGAAATTAGAACATGAAGTGTTCAACAATAGCCTACTAAAGTAATAATGAATAAGTTCCTTGACTTTCAGTACTGCTTTGTTTCTCCAAAATTGGAGGAGTAGTTACCTAAATGCAGAAATATTTCAGCAAAAATATGCTTTCAAGACGCGACTATTAAAATCAGGACATTTAAGTATATTTAAAAATAAGTAACGATGTCCACGACTTAGCCTAAAATGGGGACACCCTATGCCTACCTCAATTGTAGACTCTAATATCACAGTTATACACACCACAACCGTCATTCATTACAATAACACTGGATATCAGACAAATTCCACACACACACTCGTCTAATGAATGACAAAGCCCCTAAATGAACAAACTAAAGAACCCAGGTCTTAACCAGGCACAAAACTGCAATAAAGGAGGAATTGTGGAACAAACTTGGAGGTACATTCTTTATTTTAGACTAACCGTGATCTTCATTTCCTCTTGGTGGATTTTTATCATGGTCAGCAGAGAAGAACATTATTATTTAGCAGGAGTGTGGACATTATGATAGATTAGAGAGTATTTGTCGAACATTTACGATAGAGGTTTGTACAACACACACTGGCATCTTTGTTCTTAGGCTAGATTATCTTACAATGCTTCAAACATTACTTACTGTTATTTAGCAATTTTTAAGTTATATTAATGGCAGAAGTAACAATGTCTCACTGTAATCTTAGACCCCTGCCCCTTCCATGGAGATGCGGTATCGTAAAATCCTCCTTCGAGATATTGTTGACCTGTTTTTAAAAGGCTTGCCTGCAATAGAGTCCCTGTATATTGTAAGAGTTAAACCACACAATGCATTTTGCTACTACTTGCAAAGACCCTTTTGTCAAGCCCAGAAATCATGGCCTACTTTAGTATTCTACCACTGCATTCTAGAAAGCTGTGGAAACTACGAGGGCTGTTCAATAAAGAGTGATAATAATTTTTAATTCACATGATTTATTGATAATAAGTGAATGTATGCTGTATTGTTAGCCTAATTCTTAACTTGTATGTGATAAAAGTTTCATTGATTTGACTCCAGTGGTGCATTAGTGGCAGCCATGCAAATTGAGGCATGTATTGCCAATGGGAACAATGGATTTAACACACGACGAGTAATACACTTCATTGGAATTTTGCATTCGCCAGCAGAAATTGTCAGCAGAGGCCTGTGCAATGGTACAGGAGGCTTATGGAGAGTCGGTTCTTCCCTTGTACATAATAGGATCATTGAAGCGCAATTTTTCCAGGGATAAGCTGCACAGATGATGGAGGCAATGGATTTGGGCTTTGAGCTTATACAGGGTTAGTCACCTAAGATGTCCCTCGCCAATATATTCTCAACCGTTAAAGATATCAATATTCTGTTCTCACTTTTGTGAATGGTGCTAAGGGGCTCATAAACTAACTTATACTATTCTTTCCTTTCATTGTGAATTGCTGAGATATTGGTACCAACTTTTTAAAATTGATTTATACTAATTTTTGCATACAGGGGAACAGATTTCACTGAGAGAAGTTCAACGGTGTTATTATTTCCCAAATCGGACAAGTACTTTTTGAGAAATTGAGATTATGAAAATTGTGCTAGGCCACGCCTCCTTTCGGTGACGTGTTGTGTGATTGGCTAGTACGTGGCAACTGAGTGTGAGTCGAGGCTTGTTGGTGCCCTTTCATAGCGTAGCCTCGCACACAAAGCTGAATTAATATCCTGAAATCGGAATCGTAGTTTGGTTCTTTGGGGAATGTAAATAATTTATAAGAAAGAAAATAGAAAAATGAAGTTTCATTTGTTGTCTGATAAATTTCTTACGTCACTAGCTGTTTGATATAATGGACAAAGGAATAGATGCTGGCGTACATTGCTCTTGATTTGCTCTAACATGTAGAATAAATACTTCACGGTGCGTAACTCACTTCGGAAGCTTTAAATGTACCAGTGGATAACAAGAAATGGGAACGCGTAATGTTTTGCATTATACAGTAGCCTATGTACAGAATAGTCCAAGTTGAAAAGTATAAAACAGCTGGTTTAATTTATTCATTAGAGTTACGCAGCCGAGAACGCTAACGCGCTAGTTCGTGCCTCGCTGGCATCGGGAGAGCGTGGGTTCGAATCCCACCTCGGCAGTCCTGAAAATGCTTTTCGTGGTTTTCCATTTTCAGCACTAGGCAAATGCCAGGACAGTTCCTTTCAATAGGCGCATGGCCGATTGCCTTCCAAAATTCCTTTCCTGACCCATCCAGAAAAGGAAATACATTGCCAATGGCGGCAGTACTAAAATTATTAGTAGAAACTTTTTCTGTGGCGTTCTTCAGGAAAAGAGTGGCCTTTTCAAGTGTGGCTTTATCAGGTTGAATGGAAAGTCAAGTAAGTCACTGTACTGTAGATCGCGATCCAGCTAGCAGCGGTCACTGAGACATACTGTTTTTTCACAATAAGGGAGGAAAACGGAGAATACGTAGGCTAAGGAAGGAGGCTGATACTGCATTCGAGTTTGAGTGGAATTATAGAACTTCCATATTGTGGTTTGAACACAATGGGTGTTCAGCACCCTATTCGCGTGTGACTAACTCTATTTCCTGGTCGGTCGATTGGGCGTGAAGGCATAAGTTGGCCGCCACGTGCATCTGATTTGACACCTATTGACTATTTGGTTTTCCTGTTCAATTCCAGCTACTGTATTATTTCCATGCATTTCGAGCTCATGATCAACATGATTATCTAGCCTGTGTATGATAGGTACTACTGCAGGGGTAGAATGAGTTGTCGAGGAGAAGAGGCATGGAGAAAAGAACAATATCTTGAGACTTTAAAATTTCTTAGGTCGACTTAACTTGCAATTCTTCCGTAGGTAAGGTAAAATAAATTGCTAGAATTTGTGGCTTATACTCGGGTTGGTACCTTTAATCCATTAATTTCAGTTATCGATTAATCTACGCAGAAACAATGGTTAATTGCTAAAAATAACAATTAAATATTTGTGGGTTTAATCCATTAATCGGTTTGTCGAATAATTAAGTGTTTTGTCGATTAGTCGATGAACTTAGCTTCTTTCACTAGGCTCTTACAGAAGCAAAACAGACATTTGATATAAAATATGATATACTGCTTAAACTGCTTAAAAAGAAGTAAATAGGTGTTCGACCGTTTTTTTATACATCCAAATTAAGGGGTCCATGGGGATGGGTGAAATTCTGGGGGGGGGGGGGGGGGAACAGGAAAGAAAGTGTCCTAACTGATTGACTGACACACTGACTCTTCAAACTCAGGGGGTAATAACTGCTTAATAATAAGTAAATAAGTGTTCGACAGGTTTTTCAAATCAAATTTTAGGGGTTCATGGGGAGGGGTGAAATTCTGAAAAAAAAATGAAAGAAAATGTCCTGACTCACTCACTCACTCATCGTCGCCCAGCCAAAATTATTGAGGTTGGAAACATGACATTTTGGGGATATGTTCGTTGTATGTCGAACCCGTACACTAAGGGAGGATTTTCGGATGTTCGGGTTCTAGGGGGGTCTTTGGGGGTTTGAACCTGCATTTCGTTGAATAGCAGTATCTCGCGAGTGGTTTCATTTGTGGATGTGATGCTCGGGATATAAGCTAATCATTAAATATAAACAGACATGTGTCTAAGGGTTTTTCGATGTGGGGTGGGAGGGGTGAGGAGTGGGGGTTGAGGGATTCCTGACGGAGCGTGTATCCCTTGGACGACATAGGCGAGAGATTTGAGGCTCAGCGTGAGGAAATCAGCTTAAAATGTGAGTTAATAGGTTTACGAGCGTTTTTTTCATGGATCCAATTTGGGGGGGGGGGGGGGGGGGGGAGGGGGGCATGGGGAGGGGTGAAATTCTGGCAAAATAATTGAAAGGAAATGTCCTGACTGACTCACTCATCATCGCCCGGCGGAAGATATTGAAGTTGGAAGCGTGAAGTTTTGGCAATATGTTCGCTGTATGTCGAAGGCGTCAACTAGGGAGGGATTTTTGTTTATTCGGGTTCTAAAGAGGTGTTAAGGAGGTAAACGTGCATTTCATTGAATAACGATATCTCATGAGCTGTTTCTTTGGGGATGAGATATTCGGCATATAAACTAATTATTAAAAATAAGCAGACATGTGTCTAAGGGTTTATCGAGGGGTGTATATTATGAGGTAAAAGGGGTGAAAATTGGGGGTTAAAGGATTATTAACAGAGCGTGTATCTCTTAAACGTCATAGGCGAGAAGTTTGAAATTCAGCGGAAAAAATCAGCTTAAAATATAAGTAAATAGAAGTTCGACCGTTTTTTTCATAAATCCAATTTAAAAGGCCCTTGGAGAGGGGTGAAATTCTGGGAAAAAAGGAAAGAAAGTGTCCTATTTGATTAACTCACTCACTCATCAAACTCAGGGGGGAAGAATACCTTAAAAATAAGTAAATATGTGTTCGACCGTTTTTTTTTTCATAAATCCATTTTAAGGTGATCAAGAGAGGGGTGAAATTCTGATAAATAAATGAAAGAAAATGTCCTGACTTACTCACTCACTCATCATCGCCCAGCCAAAATTATTGAAGTTAGAAACATGAAATTTTAGGGTTATGTTCGTTGTATGTCGGAAACGTCCACTGGGGAGGGATTTTGGATATTCGGGTTCTAAAGGGGTTGTGTAGGATGGGTATTTTGTAAGTATTTTTATTCTCAATTGCATTTTGTGACTATTTTGAATCTAAATTACATTTTGTAAGTATTTTCTATCTAAATTGTATTTTGTAAATATTGTCAATTCAAATTACAGTACAGTACGTATGTAGTTAGTTTTAGTTATAAGTATGTAGTTAGTTTGTTTATTAGATACAGGTCATTGTTCTATTAGACCGTGGTGTGTGAGTGTGTCTGGTAGCAGTTGCTTTGTTTATTAGTTATAGATCATTGTTTCAGTAGACTGTGATGTGTGAGGGTGCATGTGAGTGTGCCTGGTGACAGACTGTTTTAGTGGTAGTATTTGTTGTTGGTGGAACTTAAGTATTTTTTTCGTTAGTAGAATTTAGGTATTTAATTGTTAGTAGAAGGTTAGTATTTTTGTTAGTAGAATTGCTCTTTACTTATTCTGAAAGGAAGTAGCAGCCTTTCAGAATAAATCAATTCTTTACTAGTCTTATAGACAGTTAAGGTATTGATAATATAAGCCAAATAATGGCTACACTGCGTCCTGCTGCACGGCTGAAAGCAACGGGAAACTACAGCCGTAATCCTATTCCCGAGGATATGCACCTCTCTATGCATAATTACATATGATGATGGCCTCCTCCCTTGTAAAATTTCAATCCGGAGGTAAACTAGTCCCCCATTCGGATCTCCGGGTGGGAACTACTCGAGAGGGGGTTAACATCACAGAAGTGACAAAGAGGAAATCTGACATTCTACGGATCGGAGCGTGGAATGTCAGAAGTCTGCTAGGAAGTGGAAGGTTAGAAAACTTAGAAAGGGAAATGAATAGGTTGAGGTTGGATTTGGTTGGGATTAGTGAAATGCGCTGGCAGGAAGAACAGGACTTTTGGTCAGGAGACTATAGGGTCACTAGCACTAAATCAAACAATGGCCAAGCAGGAGTTGGTCCCATATTGAGTAGGAAACTTGGACAGCGGGTGGAATATTATGAGCAATATAGTGAACGGATTATTATAGCAAAAATCAGTACTAAACCTACCTGCACCCCAGTGGTACAAGTCTATATGCCTACCAGTCAAGCTGATGATGAGGATGTTGAAAAGGTCCACGAAGAAATAGACGAAATTCTGAGGTATATCAAGGGTGATGAAAATGTTATAGTAATGGGAGATTGGAATGCTGTGGTAGAAAAAGGGAGAGAAGGGAAGATAGTAGGAGATTTCGGATTAGGTGAAAGGAATGATCTAGGAAGCAGGCTGATGGAATTCTGCACCGAGCATCAGTTGGTCATAGCTAACACCTTATCCAATAACCACAATAGAAGAATATACACATGGATGAGACCTGGAGATACAGGGCGTTACCAAATCGACTTCATTATGGTCAAGCAGAGGTTTCGAAACCAGATTTTGGATTGTAAAACATATCCTGGAGCTGACATAAACTCTGACCACTATCTGGTTGTAATGAAATGCAGATTGAAGTTGAAGAAACTGAAGAAAAGTCAAAAGCCAAAAAGGTGGGCAATAGACAGACTGAAAGTAAAGGATGTAAACGAAAGATTCAAGAAGAGTATAAAGGAAGGAATAATGAATAACCCTAAACAAACAAACAAACAAACAAACTTCAATTGCAGACGAATGGGCACTTTTGAAGAATGAAATAACAAAATCCACAGAAGAAAACATTGGTAGGAAAGAAAGAATAGGTAGGAAATCGTGGATCACTCAGGATATACTAGAATGGATGGATGAAAGACGGAAACACAAGAATGTAAGCGATGAAAAGGGGAAAGCAGATTACAGAATACAGAATACAGACGTCTGAGAAATGAGGTTAACAAGAAGTGCAAGGAAGCGAAAGAAGAATGGTTGAAAGAGAAAGGATTAAGAATACTTTTGGGGAAAAGAATACTAAGTGCTGTAATATTAAGGATACAAATGGAAAGCCTCTAACAGATAGGGAAGAAAAGGTTGAGAGATGGATAGCTTACATAGAGAGTTTGTATAAGGGAAAGGAGATTGAGAATCATGTAATGGAAAGGGAGGAAGAAATTGATGAGGATGCGAAAGGAGATTTAATATTGAGATCAGAATTTGATAGAGCTTTGGAAGACTTAAACAGGAACAAAGCACCAGGCAAAAATGTTTGATTACTCATGCTTCAAAGATCTTGTCTAGAATAATTTACAAGAGGATTGAAAGCCAGATAGGGAGTTGGGTGAAGACCAGTTTGGTTTCAGGAGAAATGTAGGAACAAGGGAAGCTGTACTAAGTCTTAGGCTGATTTTGGAAGGTAGAATAAGGAAAGATAAGAGAAAGTTCATGGCAATTTTAGACTTAGAAAAGGCTTTTGATAACGTTGATTGGAATAAATTGTTTGATATTTTGAAATCTATTGGAATAAAGTACAGGGATAAGAGGTTAAATACTTTTCAATCTTTACATTGAACAAGCAATGTAGGAAATTAGAGAAAAATTTAAAGTGGGAGTGAAGATTCAAGGAGAAATAATTTCAACTCTGAAATTTGCAGATGACATCGTCATCTTGGCCGACAAGCCTGAGGATTTGAATGAGTTTTTGAATGGTATTGACTCCGTCTTACGGAAAGAATACATGATGAAAATAAATAATTGTAAAACAAAAATACTGGAATGCAGCCGAAATAAATCAGAAACCTCTATGGACACCAAATTGGCAGGTGAATAGCTGAAGGAAGTAGGAGACTTCTGTTACTTAGGAAGCAAAATAACCAGTGATGGACGAAGCAAAGAGGATATAAAAAGTAGGTTGGCTCAGGCAAGGAAAGCATTTCTACAAAAAATGAATTTGTTGACATCGAATATAGATTTAGGCATTAGGAAGTCATTTTTGAAAGCCTTTGTGTGGAGCATGGCGCTCTATGGAAGTGAAACTTGGACTATTGGTGCAGCAAAAAAGACGAGAATTGAAGCATTTGAAATGTGGTGTTACAGGAGATTGATGAAGATCAGATGGGTAGATAGAGTTACAAAGGAAGAGGTATTAAGACGAGTGGGAGGGGAGAGATGTTTCTGGCGACTGCTAATGAAGAGAAGAAATAGGTTAGTAGGACACATACTAAGACACCCAGGAATAGCAAGCTTAGTTATGGAAGGAAGGGTCGAGGACAAGAACTGTAGGGGTAGACCAAGGTTAGAATATATTAACCAGATTGCCTCAGTTGTAGGGTGTGGTAGCTATGTAGAGATGAAACGATTAGCTCAGGACAGGGAGCCATGGAGAGCGGGATCAAACTAGTGAAAAGACTGAAGACTCAAACAACTGGAATTCTACCATTGTCCTCTTGAAATATTGCTGATCGACAAAACACGCAAGGCTACAATGAAGAAAATGAAATTCATTGGCACTTAATATGTAATGGTTCGGTTAATAATGCATACAAAGAGGCAAATAGGCTCCTTTAATATTCAGTTATTCGGGATTAATCTATTATAAGCTACAAGCAGTACAGAGCCGTCGGTCGTACCCTACAACTTCAACACAATGTTTGATCAGATATAAAGCTTGCCACGTTGGGAGAGTGGTCGCACCTGGCCGTCGTAAGTGATTTTTGAAACGCGGCAAAAATTACGACACCATGTCATACGATGTTGGCATGTCAAAGAACCCATTTGAATTCAGTAGGCCGTGTTCATAATGGCAAAATTAATATAGGCCAACACAAAGTTCCTCATTTCTCTACTAGAAAGCGCTGTAGTGTTCAAGGAGCTTCGATATCTAACCTCCTTCACTTTCATTGCGCTTCAAGGAACAACGAAATTTGACATGCAAGCTACCCATTGGGTGTCAAATAAAAAAGCATGCACCCGGCTTTACGATATTATTATTTGTTATCAGATAAAAAGCACGCAAAAATATTGCTCATTATAACAACGACCTTCCTGCGGGTTGCTCGCAATACGACACAGCGAGCAAAGGTACGGTATTCTAATATCCAATTGTGATCCCGAGCAACGCCAGGCTTAAGAGCTAGTATATATATATAAAGGAATGTTTATATGTTTGTCTTTAATAAGCTCATTTTATAAACCATTCATCCGATTGCGATCAAATTTTGGTGAGTTGTTGTGCACACTTCGGGGATGGTCATAGGCATAGTTAATCCAATTTACAATATATAGCGCGCGAGTAGTTTAAACAAATGAGTGTTGGCGATGCGTTCATAAACAATTCATCCAATTATAATCAAATTTTGGAGAGTCGTTGTTCACACTCCCGGGAAAGTTAAATGCATAGTAAATCCAATTTACAATAAAGTGCGCGCGAATAGCTTTAACAAAATGGCGTGTGAACAATTTCAACAATGTCCCACTTGCGTTCATATACAATTCGACCGATAGCGATGAAACTTGTTTGAGAGGTTGGGTTCATTCCAGGCAAGGTTACTGGATTAATAAATCCATGATACAAAAGGTAGCGCATGAGTAGATTCAAGAAATGAGCAACGACGCGCGAAGCGTTTCATCAAAGTACTCTATGCGTTCATATACCATTCGTCCGATAGCGATAGAAATTGGGTGAGATATTGTGTACACTTCCCAGAAGGTTTCTGGCTTAGTAAATCCACTTTACAATAGGTAGCGCACGACTAGATTCAAAAAATGAGTGACGACGCACGAAGTGTTTCAAAAAAGTTCCGTATGCGTTCATATATTATTCGTCCGATAGCGATGAAACTTTGGTGAATTGTTGTGTACACTCCAGGAAAGGTTTCTGGTTTAGTACATACATTTTACAACAGGTAGCGCACGAGTAAATTCAACAAATGGGCGACGACGCATTTTAACAAAGGCCCGTATGTGTTCATATACCATTCGTCCGATAGCGATGAAACTTGGGTGAGATCTCGTGTACACTCCAGAAAGGATTTCTGGCTTTGTTCACGCATTTTACAATAGGTAGCGCACGAGTCGATTCAACATATGAGCGACGGCACGCGAATCGGTCAAACGAAGTCCCGAATGCGTTCATATACCATTCTTCCGATTGTGATGAAACTTTGGTGAATTGTTGTGTACATTCCATGAAAGGTTTCTGGCTTAGTAAATGCATTTTACAATAGTTAGCGCTTGAGTAGATTCAACAAATGAGCGATGGCGCGCCAATCGTTTCAACCAAGTCTGGTATGCGTTCATATACCATTCATCCGATTGCGATGCAACTTTGGTGAATTGTTGTGTACACTCAAGGAAATGATTCTGTCTTAGTACATGCATTTTACAGTAGGTAGCGCACGTGTAAATTCAACAAATGAGCGACGGCACGTGAATCGTTTCAACAAACTCTCGTATGCATTCATACACCATTCGATCAATAGCGATAAAAATTAGATGAGATGTTGTGTACACTCCAGGGAAGGTCTCCGGATTAGTAAATCCATTTTTCAGTAGGTAGTGCACGAGTAGATTCAAGAAATGGGCGACGATGTGCGAAGCGTTTCAAAACAGTCTCGTATGCATTCATATACAATTCGTACGATAGCGATGAAACATGGGTGAGATGTTATGTACACTTCAGGGAAGGTTTCTGGCTTACTAAATCCACTTTACAATAGGTAGTGCACGAGTAGATTCACGAAATGGGCGACGACGAGCGATTCTCGTCAACAAAGTCCCGTATGCGTTATAATACCATTCATCCGATTGCGATTAACGTTTGATGAATTGTTGTGTACACCTCGGGAAAGGTTCATGACTTAGTAAATCCATTTTACAATAGGTAGCGTACAAGTAGATTCAACAAATGAGAGACGGCGAGCGAATCGTTTAAACATTTCACGTATGTGTTCATATGCCATTCATCCGATTACGATGAAACATTGATAAGTTGATGTGTACACGCCAGGGAAGGATTTCGACTTAGTAAATCCTATTTACAATAGGTTACGCGCGAGTAGATGCAACAAATAAGTGATGACGCGCGAAGCGGCTCAACAAGATCTCCTATGCGTTCATATAACATTCGTCCGATAGCGATGAAACTTGGACAGGATGTTGCGTACACTCCAGCGAAGGTTTCTGGTTTAGTAAATCCATTTCATAATAGGTAGCGCGCGAGTAGATTCAACAAATGAGGGACAACGTGCGAAGCGTTTCAACAAGGTCCCATATGCGTTCATAGACTATACCATTCGTCCGATAGCGATGAAACTTGGGTAAGATGTTGTGCATACTTCAGGGAAGGTTTCTGGCTCAGTAAATCTACGTTACAATAGGCAGTACACGAGTAGATGCAACAAATGAGCGACGACGCGCGAGGTGTTTCAACAAAAACGGTATGCGTTTATATACCATTCGTCAGATAGTGATGAAACTTGGGTGAGCTATTGTGCGCTCTCCAGGAAAGGTTCCGGGCTTAGTAAATCCGTTTTACAATAGGTAGCGTACGAGTGGATTCAACAAATGAGCGACGACGCGCGAAGCGATTCAACACAATCCCGTATGAGTTCATAGACCATTCGTCCGATAGCGATGAAACTTGGGTGAGATGTTGTGTACACTCCACGGAAGGTTTCTGGCTTAGTACATGCATCTTGCGATAGGTAGCGCACGAGTAGATTAAAAAATCAGTGACGACACGCGAATCTATTCAACCAAGTTTCGTATGCGTCCATATACCATTCTTCCGATTGCGATGAAACTTTGGTAAATGGTTATGTATCCCCCAGGAAAGGTTTCTGGCTTGGTACATGCAATTTACAATAGGTAGCACATGAGTAGATTCGACAAATAAGCGACGACACGCGAATCGTTTCAACAAAGTCCCATCTTCGTTCACATACCATTCATCCGATCGTGATAAAACTTTGGTGAATCGTTGAGCACACACCAAGGAAGTTTTCAGGCTTAGTCAATCCATTTTACAATATGTAGCGTACGAGTAAATTCAACAAATGGGTGACGGCGCGCGAAGCGTTTAAACAAAATCCCATATGCGTTTATATTCATTCATCGGCTTGCGTTGAAAGATTGGTGAGTTTTTGTGCACGCTCCCACGAATGTTTCTTAATCTGTTAAACCATTTTACGATAGTGCATAGGCAGTTAACGGGTGTTGTATCCAAAAGCACTTCAGGAAACAAAATTACAACGCCATAACTTTCTTTGATTGGTATAGCAAAGCATGCCAGGCACAGCTTGTAAATAATAAATAATTACTAGTCAATAACGAATAAATATCATTTGAGAAGCCCACCGTTCCGCAAGAGCCGCAAGTGGGCCTGCGTATAGAAAATTACTATTTCATCCCTGGGTGAGGGTAGTTTTATCTTGGGGTGGACATAACCAGTATACTATCTACTGGGCATAGTACCAACTATTGTCAAGCATAGAGAAGCGGGTAATTATAATCCAGAAAATTATTACAAAATCCCGCGAAAGCTGCGAGAGAACAGGGACTTTTAAACGCCACGCCTACCTTACAGCATGAAATTTAAAGAGCCATAACAATTAAACTAGTCGAGACATCATCATGAAATGAGTAAATTCTGATAAAGGAATATAGTGGCCTATAAATGAGCCAATAAAAGAATATTAGATATTCGTTTGGTTACCGTCCCCTCAAAAAACTGAAGACTCTTAACAACATCATCAACAACAAATCAAAAGTATAAACTTGCCACAATGAATTAGAATGTGATTATTTAAATGTCCTCTCTTAGCACATGACGTTTCACAATTGCTACAGAACATGGTTTATAGACTCTATAGAGTCAATCGTATGTCCTCAATATCTCCTTAGAGCTGAGTTGTTTTCGCATTAACAGTGAGAATATTTGGCTGAAGCTACCTGGCGCACGAATGCCTTTCGTGAAATGGTACATTAATTAGTGGAGAATTTACCAGCAACTGATGATTAAAGAACTTACCTTCTCACAGAAGATTATGAAAATGTCCTCCTTCAGCTGAGAGACAGGCGTTGTATCGTGTAAATAAATTAGCATAATGAGGGATATCTCAAACTCCAACTCCTGTAGGGTACGGGGATTAGACCGATACACAAATGAAAATCACACGGTGTTAAATCCGGGCTTTGAGGCGGCCACAATCCAGTGCTATTCACCCTGTCACCCAAGACAGCACGTATTGCGTCCAATGAACTATGCGCAGTTTGCGGTATCCTGGAAAAGAACGTAAAATCTTTCACTGTCTGTTAACACTCCAGTGGGCGCGCGGTTTGCCGTACCGCGAGTGGGCGCGTGGAGGACGGGTGTCCTCCACTTTGTTTTGCCATTTTACCCTATGAAATGAATATTTAGCGATCATGCTTTTTTGTTTTGGGTTAGGTAGGAATATATTAAACACTTTTTTCATAAAATAGAGTGTATGCTACAAAATAATAAGTAGGAAATACATAATTATGGTAAATCAATCAAAAACGTGTATAAGGTTGGTAAGTTATGTTATAAATGTTACTAAAATGCGTATAAGTTTTATGTTATAAATGAAAAATTATAAAAATTAAGTGTTATTAATTTTTGTAGTTTGAAAATACAAATTGGTTTCGTAGTATAAAAAAATAAAAGTATATAACCGAATTTTCCATCTTAGTGAAGCATATAAAACACAGATTTTTTGAAACCCAAACCAACTGCTTTTGACTTATCTTGACTTATCAGGTAGAATGTTTGGGGGAACTGCTGCTCTGTTCTTTCTCCGAGTAGCAATCATAGTTACTTTTTCTTCTTCCCGTAGCTTTATTACCAAGGGCACAGATGCGAACCAATTGTCACAGGTAATATTCCTAATGGTTCCTGAAATAGGCTGCATCAATCGCAAACCAAGTCTGACGTGTTGTTGCTTCTTCTGAAAGGGCCGCTTGGTTGCTTTCCTATATACACTCTAAGGTTTGTAGCATAGAAGGTTGTTTTAGAAACCATAGCAGACGATATTTATCCCATACTTTGCAGTTTTACTAGGCATATACACACGGAAGGGACAGTTTCCTCAAAATGAAACTAGCTGTTCATCAATGGTAAGGTACCGTAGTCGGTTGAGCACGAACATCTCAAAGATTTCTCGAAAAGCAGCTAGTTTTGTCAGCAATAATATTTCTTTGATCTCTGTTGTGTACGTTATCAAACCTCAGACAACGTAAAAGAAATCAATACCTCTTTGTGCTCATGGTTACATATACAGCCTCTACTCCCGTGCCGTGTGAATTATCCCACATTTCAAATACGTTTCTTCTTCTAGCCTTCAATACCCAATAGGTCTACCAATCAGTGCACGAATTTCTCGGGAAATATTGGGCCTAGCATCCCTTTCTGTGACAAACTGAGGGCGAATTTTTGTTATGTAAGCGTTAGTACAATCAACTATTCTTTTTCACCATTTCATCATCAATACTACACTGTGACGCAGCTTCTGGAGTGACAGTATTTTTTCGCAGACCCTTGAGGTCCTGGGCAATGCAAAACTGGTATTATGTTATGTCTGGGTGTACGAGAGGTCAGGGCAACTTGAGGTTATAAGTACCACCTTGATGTGCGAACATTTCCCAAATAAAACTCTGGGTTGACGAAAGAGACAGGAGAGACTGCTTCTTTACCACTTCTATTTTCTCGGATTCGTCTGGAACATCAACCGGGTCATCTACTGCATTGATTTCATTTTCTCTACTCTCTGAGTGGTATTCCAAGCGGTCTTCTTCTCGTTCATCTTCATCCTCTATACCTAGAACACTCTCGTTATCCTCAGTCTCATCTAGCCAACGGCGTACCTGTTCTCGGTCACTTTCACTGGTCATTATTGTTTTCACACTTAAACTATTTCAATTAAACCATTGTGACTTTCAAAACTATGAAATGAAATGAAAATACCACAGCAATATCCGAAAAGGACTGTAACGCCAGTGGGCGCGCGGAGGACAAGTGTCCTCCACTTCTGCACGGAGCAAATCAACACCAGGTCACGGCAACAATAGGCGAGCATAAAAGCTGACAATGCACTGACGGGCAGAGGATGAGTGGCCGCTCAAGGTCACAAGTGTTGCCAACCCTTGTAGTCACACAAAACAATATCACTGGAGGACACCTGTACTCCGCGCGCCCACTGGAGTGTTAACCGGACAAATATATTATTCAAAATAACCTGCACGTATCGAGCAGAAAAATATTTTCATGGAAGAGAAATTGGGCCCAACTTTTTTTTTGCGGTTACTGCGCAACACACGCTCATTTTGGGTCATGCACGGGGATTTGGTGGATCATGCTTGGGTTCACAAGTGACCAGTATGGAATATTTTGAGAGTTCACGTGTCTATGTAAATAAAACTATGCCCCGTCACTGAAATACACTAACTGTGGATCTAAAATGCCGTCGTGCACGGACTGGAATAAACAATTACAGTAGTGGGCTCTTGCCACTGGTTCTCTTGGACGTAAGATTTGAACCTGAGTTATTTTGTACGGTCGATACTTAATTAGTTTTGTGGCCCACTGAGCCGTTGAATATGACACGTTGGCTTGTTTTCGCAAAGATTTCCTTGCTGATCGTAATAATCGAACAGTAATGTTCTTAAATTTCCCTTCTGTCGAAACGTAAAGTCTCCGATTAATTGTATTTAAAACTGACGCAGATAACTTGAACTTCGTCATAACCTTCCGAAGAGCAGTTTTTGAAGGCACCTTACCACCGGAAATTAATGTTCAAATGCTCTGCAAGTAACACTAGCACACTCGTTCTTAATAAAAGTACAGCAAATGAAAATTATTTGCCGTGTGGTGAACCTTGCAGCCATACTTGTGTGTCGCTGGATACAAAACTAACCATTCCCATTTGTTCTTAGCTAAGCACCCCTACT
This sequence comes from Meconema thalassinum, assembly GCA_946902985.2. NCBI lineage: Eukaryota > Metazoa > Arthropoda > Insecta > Orthoptera > Tettigoniidae > Meconema > Meconema thalassinum. Next base: position 1,964,649 of record CAMPQE020000028.1, on the reverse strand, counting down.
GGTCTGTATCTGTCTTGCCTGTGCTTAAAAGATTGGCCAGCCGGAATAATAGGGTGGGCTCAAACGTAATGCAGAAAATAAAGATAATGCCTAGATTCCCAGCTGACGAATGACAATAGCCAACGTTCCTCAACACTTGAATTTTAAATCTACACACATCAAAAAAAGTTTTGCATCACCTCGGTTCCCAGATCTCCGGCATATAGACGTTGACTGTGTATATTGTATCCAAGATACAGTCCCTTTGACTGTTCATAGATGTCACTAAAACTGCTCAAAGATGTAAACAACCATGCATGAGCAGGGCCTATTAGACGGAGGGGGTACGACAGCCGATCAGTTCCAGTCATTCCACAAGGACGAAGGTACGCTGCTCATGTTGTCTGTAGTTATACCATGCCTAGAAGGTCAATACCGCAGTTCGATCGCGTCCGCATTGTTACTTTGTGTCAAGAAGGGCTCTCAACAAGGGAAGTTTCCAGGCGTCTCAGAGTGAACCAAAGCGATGTTGTTCGGACATGGAGGAGGTACAGAGATACCGGAACTGTCGATGACAGGCCTCGCTCAGGCCGCCCAAGGGCTACTACTGTAGTGGATGACCGCTACTTACGGATTGCCGCTCGGAGGAACCCTGACAGCAATGCCACCATGTTGAATAATGCGTTTCGTTCAGCCACAGGACGTCGTGTTTCAACTCAAACTGTGCGCAATAGGCTGCATGATGCGCAACTTCACTCCCGACGTCCATGGCGAGGTCCAGCTTTGCAACCCCGACACCATGCAGCGCGGTACAGATGGGCCCAACAACATGCTGAATGGACCCCACGGAATTGGCATCACGTTCTCTTCACCGATGAGTGTCGCATATGCCTTCAACCAGACAATCGTCGGAGACGTGTTTGGAGGCACCCTGGTCAGGCTGAACGTCTTAGACACACTGTCCAGCGAGTGCAGCAAGGTGGTGGTTCCCTGATGTTTTGGGGTGGCATTATGTGGGGCCGACGTACGCCACTGGTGGTCATGGAAGGCTCCGAAACGGCTTTACGATACCTGAATGACATCCTCCGACCCATAGTGCAACCATATCGGCAGAATATTGGAGAGGCATTTGTCTTCATGGACGACAATTCTCGACCTCATCGTGCACATCTTGTGAATGCGTTCCTTCAAGATAACGACATCGCTCGACTACAGTGGCCAGCATGTTCGCCAGACATGAACCCTATCGAACATGCCTGGGATATGTTGAAAAGGGCTGTTTATGGACGTCTTGACCCACCAACCACTCTGAGAGATTTACGCCGAATTGTCGTTGAGGAGTGGGACAATTTGGACCAACAGTGTCTTGATGAACTTGTGGATAGTATGCCACGGCGAATACAGGCATGCATCAATGCAAGAGGACGTGCTACTGGGTATTAGAGGTAGTGGTGTGTACTGCAATCTGGACCACAAATGCTGAAAGTCTAGCTGTATGATGGTACAACATGCAATGTGTGGGTCTCATGAGCAATAAAACGAGCTGAAATGTTGTTTGTGTTGATCTCTATTCCCTTTGTATTTAACGGTTCCGGAACTCTTGGAACCGAGGTGATGCAAAACTTTTTTTGATGTGTGTATAAATGTAACAGCGTTACATTAAGTACCTACTCCTGCACCCCCCAGCGTGTTAACTGTACGGTATTTAATCAAACCATGGACCTTAGCCCGTGTCATGTTTAATTGGGGGTTACTTTAAAATACCAAGTGTACAAATCAATTTCTCGCACTCTAGTGGAGCTGAAGAATAATATACGGCAGCAGATATCCATCACATCAAAAGGGAATTACAACGCGTAAACGCTAATTTACACGATTCAACACCTGTCTGTCAGATGAAGAAGAACATTTTCATCATCTCCTGTGAAGAGGTATGTTCTTTAATCATGATTTACTGGATGAAATTACCATCAATTAATGTACTATGTTACGGTTATTGCGACCCGAGTTCGGTTGGCTGGCGGAAGGCATGCGCGCTTGGTAGCTCGCCGCATTCTGCGCTTCAGACTAAGAATCTCACTGCACTACATTAATATCGCTTCTTGCAACCATAAGTAATATCATAAAATGTTCATATTTAAGGTAATATGACCTTGGGTTAGTACATAAGAATGGTTTCTCGCCTCTGTTGTTTGGGAAGTGTGTGTACGAATTAGCATGTGCCTCTTCAAAGATACACTCTGGGAGAACTCGGATTCACTTATGCTACATGAATATAGCCTCTCACCGCAATGGACAAGCATGTTTTTATTCAAATTTCATCTCATTGTGAGCTTGGATTCACATACACCACATGACTATGGCTACTTGCCACTATGTATTGTGGCGGCTTCGTTGGCAGGATGCTGAACTACAATGTCCAAGATAGCCGGATCAAACCCTCCATAAGTCGTCGGATTTTCATGAGCATTTGAATCTTAAGAATGCCTTTGTACGGAGGGGATGTAACGCCAGCGGTCCCATGTCATAGATTTATGGCATGTAAAAGTACTTTCCACTGACTAAACTTGAGTGAAGCTTAATTTCTAGGCTGGATTTCGTTGGAACGCTCTATCCAAGTTCTAACGTTAACCACTAGGTATCATTGACATCTGGTAGCAAAAGTTGTAACTACTTGAATTGAACGGAATTTGTAGCTCACCCTATGGGTGTCTGCTTGCAGCAGCTACGGCCTCTGGCGAGCCAAAAATGTCCTCGGACACTCACCGCACTGAAAGCCATACGATGAATAACTATGGATTAAAAAGTAAGTCTTCAAATTTCCCCTCTGGATAAACTTGGATTCAAATACTCAACTTGAATATGGCCCTTCACCGCTAAGGAATCGCATGTGTTTCGCTTAACATTTTGTTACGGTAAATTTGACTTTGCATGCGGTATGCCTTCTCGCTGCTATGGACAGGCATGTGTTTGTTCAAATTTCCCCTCGATGAAAACTTGGATTCACATACGCTACAAGAAAAGGGCTTCTCGCCACTATGGATGAGCATGTGTGATTTTAAATATCCTCTCTGAGTAAAAATGGATTCACATACACTGCATGGAAAGGGCTCTTCGCCGCTATGGACGAGCATGTGCATTTTCAAATATCCTCCGTCAGAAAACTTAGATTCACATACGCTACATGAAAAGGGCTTCTCGCATTTATGGACGAGCATGTGTGTCTTCAAGCTGCCTCTCAGAGTGAACTTGGATTCACATACGCTGCACGAAAAGAGCTTCTCACGGTTATGGACGAGCATGTGCGACTTTAAATGTCCTCTCTGGGTAAACTTGGATTCACATACGCTGCATGAAAAGGGCCTCTCGCCGCTATGGACGAGCATGTGTCTCTTCAAACTTCCTCTCTGAGTGAACTTGGATTCACATACACTGCATGGAAACGGCTTCCTGCCGCTATGGACGATCATGTGTGTCTTCAACCTGTCTCTCTGGGCAAACTTGGAATCACATAAGCTGCATGAAAAGGACTTCTCTCCGCTATGGACGAGCATGTGTCTCTTCAAATATACTTTCCGAGTGAACTTGGATTCACATATGTTACATGGATATATCATTTTACCGGTATGACTAGCAATGGTTGACTTTAATTTTTGTTCGGTAGTACACATGGTAGATGCACTGTCAGCATATCTTCTTGCCTTATTACTAATTAAGTAAATCTTCCGTACAGCATCATCCGATGTATCTGGACATATCGACCTGAAATAAATAGTACTAACACTCTAAAGTGCGGTAAATCCTCACGCAAGAAGAATTATGGTATTTTAGAGATGTAAGAAGTAAAAATATAATTAGGACAACTTTTTTAAATACCATTACAAGAAATCTTCAAGAAGTTCGGGAACTGACTTCGTTTCAACCCATCAATAGTATGTTGAACAATTATACAATACACACCTATATATTATAAAGGTGTGTCTTGTCGGAGGTTTTGGATTTATAGCTCTGACAGCATGAGTGTATTTGGATCGTATCTTGGCCATCAAAATCTTCCGATCGAAAGTCGTTAGATTTGTTACATGCCGGGTGCCATAAAGGACAAGGTTTCGCCAATGTTCATGAAAATGAGTCTATTTTTAAGATTAACTGGGAGAGAATTCAAAGCGGCGGTTAAATTGATGAGTGACAAGGATACAATATTGTTATTTTGGTTTGAGTTATCAATCTTTAGACGCTTTCAATGCAGAACTTCATGCCTCGTAATTTTGATGCTATCAATTCATTTCTCTATACAAAACTACCACACCCTTCATCCGAAGCAATGTACTTAATTTCGCCAACACGCCGAAAAGTCATCCTACGGAAGATATTACCTGCGGGCTAGAAGCTTCTATCCGTCATCTACCAGCCTTTGTAGCAGAATAAAATAGAAAAGAGGCCTCTCAGGACATCAAACATGCCAGGCCCGCAGATCAGACCAAGCTTATAAGCGATCCCAAGGAACCCATAAACAAAATAGAGAAGAAGATGGGGCTAATTAACGAGTCAGCAATAATTACAGAATAGAACTAGAAATCCCTAATAACTTGCTACTCAAAAACTCCGACATGCTACGGTCTACCTAAGTTACACAAGACCGATGTGCCTCTGAGACCAATATTTAGCGCCATAGCGTCCCCAACTCACGCTCTGGAATCAGGTCCTGCATCCATTATTCGCTCCGCCACCCTCCCTAGCCTGGAATTCCCAACGCTTCGTAGTTATCATAGCGAGTAAAAACTTGAGTTACGGCGATCTGCTGGCAAGCCACAATGTGGAGTCCTTATTTACCAAGGTTCCAGTTCCTGACGCCACACAAATAATCAGGTAAAAGCTTTCAGCGGCAGAAGGTTCAACAGACTTAGTTGAAAACTGCGTTAACTCCACATTCCTCGTCTTCAATAGGCAGATGATCCACCATATGGAGGGAGCGGCCATGGATCCCTCTTCTCTCCATTACTGGCCAACGTTTTCATAGCAAATTCGAGGGAGAAGCTGTAAAGGGGAGCCCATTGAATCTTGAGTGTTCGTTTAGATACAAAAATGAGATTAGTTGATATGGGAACATAGACGCAACTCACTTCAGGACTTACTAGACTTTATGTGCTCGAGACATCTGAGCTTCAACCTAACACAGGAACTAGATGAAAACAATCCACTGGCCTTAGTAGACATTCTGGTCTCTAAACGAACAGACAAAACGCTATGACACAGGGTCTCTAGGAAAGGCACTCATACAGATCGGTATCTACATGCAAACTCAAGCCATCCACCGTCGCAGAAGGAAATGGTAGCTAGGACAATCCTCACCAGAGCCAACAGAAATTGGAAAGAAGGGCAGCCTAAATGAAGAAATAGAACTAGTTTGGAATACGCTCCTAGCTAATGGGTAATGCACAGGACAGATAAATAGGATCATACGGAATAAAGATCAAAGCCGAAGAACGGTAGGAAGAACGAAAATCGACCCCACCATAAATCCTTTCCGCCTAATATACAGGGGGTGACAAATAGAATCGTCTAGATGCTAAGGAAACACAACATGCCAACGGTTGAGCAGCCACTAAACAAGCTGACGCAAGAGGTGCTTAAATCACCCAAGATAAAGCTACCAAACAAGGACACAGAAGTTTACAAAGGGCCATTTTCCAGTGGAGAGTTATACATAGCGTATACAAAAAGTCGCGTTTCCTTTAGGATATCAAGGCACATTCGAGACAGAAAACAAATGAAGTACAGATCTGTAATAGCTGAACATACTGACGTCACGAGACACGCCAGAGAATTTGATAAGGCCGAAACTGTTGCTAAAATTCCTAGATATCGAAACAGGATAATAAAAGAGGCATAAGCGACCTTGAAGCATCCCAATAATTTCAATCGCGATGACACATTGAGCCTTAGCAATACTTAGAGAGTTCTCTTAGTGCGTGACTGCCTAGCGCTCTGGCCAATCAGAGAGCAGAATGAGGTTGATGCCTATCAAAGTTAGCCTGACTGACAACCAACATTTAAAAATGAGCAATTTTTCTAGGTTTATGCGGTTTCTTGTGTGTTGTTTCACCCAGGAACTCCAAGCTGGCTCATCAGAGGGCTCTTGCTGTTCCGTGTCCGGTCCCTACAGGAATAGCAAACTGTGCACTACCTCCCTTCTTATGAAGCGCACGTGCGCCTCTAACTGCGAGAGCTTAAAGCTCAAACAGCCTTTCACCACCCTGTAAAGGTTTCGAAAAAGATGGTTTATTGGCTCTCACGGCCCGTGAATAAAAACTCAGATATTTTTCTAGGTTTATGCCGCGCCTTGTGTGGGGTTTCGTCCAAAAACACCAAGCTGGCTCATCGGCGGGCTCTTGATGTTCTGCGCCCAGATCCCCACAGGAGTAGCGAACTGTCAATCAATCTTAATTGATTATTTCATTACGTCAGCCGTCAGCTGGACTAGCAGCCCTTAGGTCATAGGATAGACAAAACAAATTGGAGAAAAATTGCAGAGAAAGTGTGATAATCCACACGTAAATTGATAAATTACTGGTTGAAGGTGCAGAGGTCAACCCGGCCAACAGGACAGCCCTCCAGGAGGAGACCGAAGCACCACAACCTGCCCGGGCACAGAATCCCCGCTACTGCCCCGTTAATGGATAAAAAACAATACAATATGATACACAGATAGTACAGATAGGAAGTAAAAGGCAATGTGGGGGGGGGGGGGGGGGACATACACAGAAAAAGAGCACTAGAAACAGAGCAAAGTAGAATAGAAATGTTGATATATATACAGGGTGTATTTGATATGATGGAAGTCCGTTACACTGATGATAGAAGAGACTATTCTAAGCTTCCTAGGTAAAAAAAAAAATTGCCACCTATCTTGAAATTGATAATTAATCATTAAAAAGTCAATGTTTTTAGTTATTTGAGAAACTAATCAGGCAGAAAGTGGTGCGGCTGGCTGGGGGAAACGAGGCGGAGCCAGGTTTGACGACGCGCGAAGGGGAAGTTGTTACGTAATCGGAGCATTGACCTTACCGGTTGACTTGAAGGGTGGAAGGCTATCAGCTGTTATGAGGATAAGCGCTACCGTCTCGTAAGAAAATGTGCATTGCCGTTGTTCTTGTTGTTGTTGTGGTTGACAACGCATGCAATGGCTTGGGACGTTAGGACCGGTAGTATTGTGTAGCCTACTTTGTAAGTGTGGAATTCATAGATTGATGTTCGTGTATAAAATAATTTCGATACTCAGCCCTGGTGTATCATTGGCGTCCGATTCGGACCTTCTGTTGACTAGTTTCTGAAAATACTAAAAACATTCACTTAATGAAAAGCAGTGTGACAAAATTCCGACATCCCGTAGTCTGTTCAGAACTAGGCATTTAAGACGGAAGTAAAATACTTGATGTTTTGTTTGAGAGGCTTGGCGATTTTGATCATTTAGCCCCATGGGGCAGTGCAAATGCCTCTTACCCGGAGGCCCTGGGTACGATTCCCGGCTCAATCAGGGATATTAGAAACTGACGTGAGGGCTGGAACGCGGTGCACTAAGCCTCGTGAGGGCAATTGAGTAGCTGTCTGACAGTGAGGCAATGCCCAAGTCAGGAAAATCAAGATTAATGGCCGAGGGGACCCGATGCACTTACCACGCGTCACCCTAATATCTGCAGGCCAAATGGCTGGACAGCGGTCGCATGGTAGGCCTAGGCCCTTCATGGGCTGCACTGCCAGCGGTTATGGTTATTGAGAAGAAGGCGGCCGTGGCCTTAAGTTAGGAGCAATCCCGGCAATTGCCTGGGGTAGAAGTGGGAACCCGTGGAAAACTACTTCCAAGATATAATACTAGTACGGTACGACATGTTCATATTGTGAATTGTCGCATCCCATCTCCAGCCCTGGGGTGGCCATAAACTGGAGAGGGGGGGGGGGGGGGGGAGAGGGAGGTGTTGATTTATTGGTCAATTAACAACAACGTACATACATATGAAAATACACGAATATGTAAATAAAATACAAATACATGGTTATAATACAGTGTTATTAAATATAATAATAATAATAATAATAATAGGCTAGTAATAATAATATTGATAATAGTCAGCATGTGTAGTTCTGGTGGTAGAGTGCTAATCTTCCCGAGGGTGCGAGCTACTTTCAGTCTTGTAGTAAATGAATGGGTTCTAATACGATCATATCCATGGATTTCATGGCACATACAAGAAATCCTACGAACATTAAAGTCTGGCAACTCAACATACCAAAAAGAGACATAAAATAAGTTAGTGTGCCTAAAAGCCTATTATTACTATTATTAGTGTTATTAATATTTTATTACAGTTGTTGCACTATCTTCACACAAAGATAGACCAACAGTTCCTTAAATTAATTACCCAAATCTTTAGGATTTCTATTTTCTATGCATAGTCCATGAGGCTGGCAAAATCCTAAACAGATCCACCATCACTAGTCATGTAGCCACTCCCCATGAAGGTGTGAATCAGCTGTTCATAGGCTCTGTTTGAGTATTTCAATGTCATTGGCAGACAAGGCGAGTGGGTCACTCGACTTCAGACTCTTGTCAACATTCCTCAGCGTAAGAGGGGAGGGCGACGGGGAGAAGTCTGCTGTGCTGCTGAGGGGAACGCAGCCTAAGACCTTTTCCAAGACATTGACTGACGATTTTTGTGATTTAATTCCACCTACACTAATAAAGATACGACTAAATTTCATGAAGATATGTGTTTAGAATAGTCGCTTCTATCACCAGTGTAAAGGACATCCATCATATCAAATACACCCTGTATATATACATATATATAACTAGCAGGTACCCGCGGCTTCGCTCGCGATGAAGACAATGGGGACGATGCATTATTGTTGATAATTGGTCGATTCTATTACAGCAATCGCGGCTACAGGTGGGTCCATTCTAATTCTGAAAATTCTGATACATACAGTATATTGCTATGAGCACCAAAGTGGGAATTTCATAGAGTTGAGAAAGTCTGCAGGGTACGATGTTACATTATGTGAACACATTTTAAAATTACGTTTTTGGTTTTGCCATCTTCTGCTGAGACATACCGATTTTGTTGTCCGGATACTCGTGAGCACGCCACATACAGTTGCCCATGAGAACAGGTATTTTCTAAATGTACACCTGCTGTTGAAAGTGCTTGTCATTGCGCATTGAGAACAATAATTGCGAATATTGTTTGAAGAGGGGACAGCACTCACATTGGAATGGCAAATCGAAATAATCAGAATATGGGGTATTGAAAGTATTTTTCCGTAAGCTATTCAGGGTGTACTTTTCCCATAATTATTGATGATTTGAACGTCAACATGTCGCTATTAATAGACCAATAGCTAAAATATCTCTCACCTTGGCCGCTGATGTACATTGTGCAGCTTCTTCGAGTGTTACATCCCAGGGAATGTAATTCTCCAACAACCCTTTTGCCTCACATGCATCTCTAAATAATTGAAATTCCTGATTGTTGTTGTTTGAGTCTTCAGTCTTTTGACTGGTTTGTTGCAGCCTTCCATGCCTCCCTCTCCTGAGCTAATCGTTTCATCTCTACATAGCTACCACACACTACATCCAAGGCAATCTGTTTAACCTTGGTCTACCCCTACAGTTCTTGTCCTCAACCCTCACATTCATAACTAACCTTGCTCTTCCTGGGTGTCTTAGTATGTGTCCTACCAACCTATCTCTTCTCTTCATTAGCAGTCGCCAGAAATATCTCTCCTCTCCCACTCGTCTTAATAAATCTTCATTTGTTACCCTATCTACCCATCTGATCTTCAGCATTCTCCTGTAACACCACATTTCAAACGCTTCAATTCTCCTCTTTTCTGCAGCACCACTAGTCCAAGTTTCACTTTCACGCTCCAGACAAAAGCTTTCAAATTGACTTCCTAATACCAAAATCTATATTCGATGTCAGCAGATTCCTTTCCTGTAGAAAGAAATGCTTTCCTTGCCTGAGTCAACCTACTTTTATATTCTCTTTGCATCGTCCCTCACTGGTTATTTTGCTTCCTAAGTAAGAGAAGTCTCCTGCTTCCCGTAGCAATTTGATGTTCAATGAGGTTTATTTCGGTTGCTTTCCAGTATTTTTGTTTTACATTTATTAATTTTCATCATGAATTCTTTCCCCAAGACGGAGTCCATACCATTCAAAAACTCATTCAATTCCTCTGGCGTATCGGCCAAGATGACGATGTCATCAGTAAATCTTAGAGTTGAAATTATTTCTCCTAGGATCTTCACTCCCAATTTAAATTTTTCTCCAATTTCCTGATTATTGTGTTCTAGAGATCTTTGAAATGCGTTGCCCTCGCACATCGTGTAGATGTATTGTCAAAGGAAAACATTCCATGTTACGAACATGGGTCGCATAAACTATGCCAAAAGCCAGATTTAACACAAAGCCTATTCTGAACAGCAGTTCCTTGAACTCAGATTTGCCATCATTTTATTGTATCTTACCATGTGTAATATCTCTGTATCTCAACATACAGAAGAGTGCTTTCGAAATCACGTCTAGTGGAAATTTTGGAAAAGATTGAGTGGATACTAACTCGTAGAAATTATTTTCAGTAAAATAGACTGGTGACTTCGTAGTTTCGTGCCTTAAAACAACAATAACTAACTAACTAAAATAGACTGCTTCACAAATTTCTAAGTGCAAATTGAGGTAAGCGACGGCGGGATGCCTTTAGTGTTATGGAAACGGCAATAGCCGCCACAAAGCTGCGTTGCTACTGACGTAACGACCAGACTGATATTTGTACTTATAATTTATTTTATTTATTTTTAGCCTACTTTTTACATTTTACAAAAATGAGGAAAAAGTAGACTTATGGGATCGGGCAAATGTCTGTCTGTCCTTCTGTCTGTCTGTCCTTCTGCCTGTCTGTCTGTCTGTGTGTGTGTGTCCCCCTATCAACTCATAAACGGCTGCAGAAATCGAAACAAAATTTTGTAGGAGTAAAGATCTGTACCTGAATATCTCACGGTCATATTTGAAAATGATGTCAGTGCTACAAACTGCTGAAAAATCGCAATTGAAATTTGAGCTCCATGTTGGATATCTCGGAAGGAATGATTGGGAGCTATTTCAAAATTGGCACACGTATATATAATAATATTGCAGTTTAATTTCCAGGATGCCATACATGGCAGTGTTGCCAAAATGATTATAAGCCTGCTGATATGTCCCAATTTTAAATGCATATAACTACTACACTATCAATTGGATTTCAACCAAATTTCGTACGTGCTATGTGTACATAAACACATATGACTGAGTGTATTCTTATGAACCACCAGGGCTGCCAACTGTTAATAAAAGCTCTCAATTTTTGTTACCCTAATATCAATATATCAGAAAGTATGCAAGCCAATAGCTCCAAACTTTGCACACGTATAGTACCTGACATTCTAGATTAATTTGGAGTAACTAATATAGGCCTACGCCAGTGCTGCCAACATGAATTTAAGCCTCCTAATGGGTCCAATTTTAAAATACTTATAACTTCTACACTAACTAATGGATTTAATTGAAAATTGACACAACAATAGATCATATTATTTCAGATTATTTCTGACCATCACATGTATGTCATTGTTGCCAACATGATTTTACGCGTGCTGTTGGATCCAATGTTTAACTGCATGTAACGTCTATGCTATCCATTGGACTTCAACCGAATTTTGTATTCTGTACCTTTAGAGATGGAACTAAGAATATAATTAGTCACCAGGGCTGCCAACTGTAGATCTCTATTAGGCTACATTATGCCAGGTATACAGTATTTCGATCTAATTAGAAGTTTCGATATTACCAACTGCATTTCGTCATTATTCTAGATAGATCCATATAGATTAATCATTGGTATGAATCTTAAATTTTAAGAAAAGGAGGCTCTTTAGTTCGTCACAGAAATTCTTGTTAAATTATGATATAGAAAGAGGGATGACCGTTCAGATTTGTAATGATCTTATCGTGTTTTAATAATGACGTTAATGGATTTACGTTCCTTTTAATCACTCTGGCTTTTAGAAACGCCGGGGTGCTTGAATTGTGCCCCGAAGGGGTCCTTAACGTGCCAGTAAATTTAGTGACCCGGCTCCCTTGTATTTGCTCACCCTCAAATGCCAGCTGACTGCACCATGATACGATCCTACAACCTTGGGCCCAGCAAGCTAACGTTACCGCTGAGCCACACACCCAGTCTATCCTGTTTTAGATAATAAACGGATTGGCATTGCCTCTTACAGGGATAGATTGAAAATTGGATGCCATGTCTTGAGCTACTGTTGCCATGGATACGGACTTGCGATTCGTTCATCAGTTTATCAGAGTGTATTGTTGCCATGGATACGGACTTCCGATTAGTTCATCATTCATATCGAAGACAGTTTTCTGGGAATATCTTTGAAACTGTTGGTTTTAGGGCCTTAAAATGTGGCTTTCGGTATTCCGTAGGGACTTACCGAGTTTTGTTTCTCGCATCGAGGGGCGTAAGATGAGTTATGTCCGGTCTTTATACGACAACTTCGATAATTTGTCCCAGTTGAGTATTTTTGGTGACTTCAGTTATGTTGGCCGTTCCATGGGTACTATGATTTATTTCTGAATGAAAGGCAGCCTATATGTTAATCCAGGGTATAAGCTATCTCCATTTCAAATTAAATCCAAATCCATCCAGCCGTTTTAGTGTTAAGAGGTAACAAACTAACACACACACAGACTTTCACAATTAAAATATAATAGGGATTGTTCATAGAGTGGTCAATGCAAGTCCTAATATCTAAGTTTAGACATAACGATCACACGAGCACTGGTGTTTCTTCTGTGAGCACTGAGGGGAAAACACGGACCACTTGTTCTGTTGTAAGCACTGGGGAACACGATTTGGTACACTTTGCGAAGTAGGGCCGTGAGAAGTGCGTAGCATAGTAGGCTATACGCCTAATCTCTCGATCACCGTGCATAGCGATAAGGCAGGACGCGAGTCACTCCCCGGGAGCAGATTCCGTGCACAAGACAGAATGAATGGATAGAAGGAATCCTTAGGGGTGGTACTGATGTGGGGTGGGTCGAGGGAGCTAGGTTATTGGTGGGGAAAAGAGATGTGAGTTACCTGGGGTGCGATTTTTGTTGAGGATATCCTGGGCGAGAGGAGACAGCGGAAGAGCTTCGGAGAAGAAAGAATGAGTATAGAGTTGGGCTTTAGGGAGGTAGTTGAGACGGAGGGTGTGCATAGAGGAGAGAATAGGGGGAAAGGTGAAATATGGAGCAAATTCAGAGGAAGGGAGATCGTAGGGGAGGTGGTAGGCGATACGGATAGCGTGACGATCTAGTTTTGGGAATTTTAAATAGAGGGGGGAGAGGCAGCTAACCAGGAGAGTGAAGCGTACTGTATTATGGGACGGCTGAATACTTTGTAGAAGTTAATGATTCAGGAGGGCTTGAGTCCCCAGGTGTGTTCTAGTGACGGCGGTAAGGAAATTGTACCATCGGAGGTTATTTTGGAAGGTAATGTTAAGGCAAGTGAGAATCGAGGTATAGTGAAGGGTGAGGGGAACTTTGTCACGAGGGCAGCAGATACGAGATTTGGAGCGAAAGACAATGCGTTGGGTTTTCTGAGGGTTGGCCGTGATATGTGACGTGTAAAGCCAGGTTTGGAGGGTATTGAGGTAGCGTTGGAGCAGTCGGGAAAGCGTGGGCGCTGTTCGGGCAAGAGCAAGGATGGCCACGTCATCAGTAAATTGATAAAGTCTCAAGGGTGGTGGTGGGTGGGAATGTCAGAGGTTAATAGGATGTACAGTAGTGGGGATAGGCGCGACCCCAGTGGGATGGAGCGAGAGGTGGAGGAACGTATACGTATGGAAGCGGTGCGATGGTGTAGATAAGAGTATAGTACACGGATAATGGAGGGGGGAGAGGGAAGTGACGAAGTACGAGGGCTATTCCAAAACTAAGGTCCGGTTAAAAAAACTCCAAAATCAAAATTGTTTCCAGAACAATTGTTTTATTGACATTCCTTACGTCTTTCTCTATTTTTCTACATAATTTCCATACTTATTTACACATTTGTCACATCGCTCCACAAGCTTTTGAATGCCTAAGTCGTAGAACTCGACCGCCTCCGAAGCTAACCAGTCTTTAACAGCTTCTTTCACTTCATCATCTGTGTCGAAGCGCTTGCCACCAAGAAACTCCTTTAGGTAGCGGAACAGGTGGAAATCACTTGGCGCCAAGTCCGGACTGTACGGTGGGTGGTCCATCTGTTCCCATCCAAATTTCTTGATTAGAGTTTGCGTGTCATTCGCAGTATGGGGTCTGGCATTGTCATGCTACAACAACAACACTCCAGACGACAAAAGACCACGTCTCTTATTCTGGATTGCACATCGAAGTTTAGTCAGGGTAGCGCAGTAGGCGGCTTTATTGATCGTTGTCCCTGAAATAGTGAATTGTCGACCTTCACGAATTTTGTCGTCAACCGCATGAACCAACTCGTCTGAAATCACTGATGGTCTGATAGAGCGGAGTTCATCGTGCACATTTTCCCGTCCTTCATTGTAGGCTCGCACCCACTTGCGCAGTTTACTGTCACTCATTATGTTAGTACCGTACACTTCAGTAATTTGCCGATGAATTTCTGCCGCAGAAATGTTTCTTGCAGACAGAAATCGTATCACTGCCCTTACATCACAATCGGCGGGCTGATTAATTGTCTTAAACATTGTGAACTGACACTATCAACAGCACACAGCAACAGTAACAACGCTACTGGCGGCTTTTGCCGCGCAAGGCATGCCGGGAGTCGGCGCGCATGCGTGTTTTTCCCTTGGCGCCGCTTTCAAATATTTACGGCGAATCGGACCTTACTTATGGAATTACTCTCGTATATAGATTAGGACTGAAAGGTGGACGGTATCGAAGGCTGTTAGTACATGAAGACAAAGGAGGGCGGCCGTGTGGAGGTAGGCTGTGAGATGGAAAAGGTGGTCGTGTGTGGAACAGCGGGGGCGGAAAACGGCCTAGGATTCAGGGAGGAAGGTGAGAGTTTCGAGATAGCAGATCCGTTTGGCAAGGATCATTTCAAAGACTTTGGAGAGTATATGAAGAAGGCTAATGGGACGATAAGAATTGAGATCGGAGGGGGGCTTTATGGTTTCCAGGGATGGTTGCCAGTGCAAAGCATGGTGGAGTATACAGAATTGAGGAGGTGAAGGAGAAAAAGGGGTGTAGTGCAGGTGAATCCAGAGGATGATTCCGTGCCGCAGACTCATTTGTTTTGTTGTTCCGGGCTGAATGAGACGTCAGCAGCTTTCCATGGGCTATTGGTCTGCATGGTTTCCATGTCGTGTTGAGGCGAGTCGCAAATACTGTGTCTGGCCACCGTCAGCCATGACGTAGTTGCTGTGGTGAGCTGTATATCCAGGCAGGGTAACGTACAGAGTAAAATTGATGATGGCAATAGCTTCCTCAAGCAGAGTGACGTAGCGTGAATATATATGTATAGACTTAATTGTAGATAGACTGGTGACGTTGTTCTGACCTCGTAGCACAATAACGTAGAGAGTGGTTTCTTCCAGGAACACCAAGCTGGCTCATCAGCGGCCTCTTGACGTTCCGCGCCCGAACCTCCACACGGACCTCTCCCTTCTTCAACACTCCCCAGATACTGTCGTCCTCAATGAGACTTTCCCAACAGCTACCCGTACAGAGTCTACCGTGCTGATCATCCACATTAGGCAGCTGGAGGAGGTGTGGCTCTTGGACCCCATCGGAATCTTACTGTCACTCACCATCACTCGAATTTCCCTCACCACTTCTCAGAGTATTTTATTTTAGAAGCCTTTGCCCCGTCCAAAACCTTAACCATAGTTACTCTCTATCTCGCGCCTCGTATCCCTCCTCCTATTGACTTTCTCACTTATATTGATCACACATTCTCGTCACCGATATTAATATTAAATCTTATTTTGCTACTGATAATCAAGCTCTTCACACCCTTCTTCGCAGCATCCGCGAAGTGAGTATCGCTTTTCCCTCTCCCACTCGCCCCATCTCCAACTCTACTCCCGTTCTTCTTCTGATGTCTCCCACGCTTTGTGTTACTCCAATCGTTCAAATACTCCCTTTCATTGGCTGTGATCATGTACCAGCCCTTATCACCATCCCCAATATCTTCCCCCATTCCACTGCCCCACCCCGCTGCTTTACCAGAAGCGATTGACCCGCTTACCGCGCTACCATCACCTCAAGTCTCACTCATCCTACCCCTCCTATTTCCCTTCCTAACCATCATGCCCTCGTTACTGAAACTGCTATTTTCACCTTCTGATCGTCTCCATATCCCACGTCGCTCGTTCCATCCTACCAAACCTCCTATGCCACCAAAAGCCCTTCGTCTCCTTCAACTCGCTCATGATTACTATCGCTTCTATGTTCGCACCCAGGATCCCGAATATCTTGTCCAACACTCTCTCCACCTCCACCAAGCAAATTCTTTCATCAAACCATTAAATGGTCCTATTGGAACAATATTTGTACCAAACTCTCCCAAACCCCTGATCCTTCCCAATTTTGGCCCGCCTTTCGTCGTCTCACCAAAACCCAAGCTCCCCGTCCCACACACCCCATCCGTACTCCCACTGTCATCCCTACCAGTGATCTTGCAAGAGCCAACCTCTTTGCCGCTCATTTTATACCGTGTTCTCCCCCGCCCCAACCCTAAATTCATTCACCCCGAATCCCCTCTTCTCCACCACCTTAATGACTCCACCCATAGCCCTTCCCTCCTTCCTTCTTTTGATCACTTTGCTCATATCAATTTCAACCACCCTCTCAATCGCCCTATCACGCCCGAAGAAATATCTTCAGTCCTCCGTTGTCGCAAATCCACCGCTCCGGGCACTAACACCATAAACAATCGCCACATCCAGGAAGCCCCGCCAGTCCTTTCCCATGCCTTCAGTTATATTTATACAACCATTCTCTATCCTTCCCATTGGTGCCACGCCTCTATCTTACTTTTCCTCAATCCTAAGAAACCCCCCTTCAACCTTCACTCTTATCGCCCAATCAGCCTCCTTCCGGTCCTATGCAAAATACTTGACCTCATTCTCGCCAAACGTATCAGCTCCTACTTAGAATCTCTCTCCCCCTCCTGCCCGAATCCCATCGCTCAACTCATGATCACTTCTTCTCTTCATGCATTTGTGAAACCTCGCCATACCGCCGCCCTTCTGTGCTTAGATGCAGAGAAAGACTTTGACACCGTTTGCCATCCCGTCCTCATGTAAAAACTCCGTCATCTCCCTCTAACCCCTTATTCGTCCTATTTACCAATTCCTCTACCATCGTACTGCTTCTGTCCGCATTCGCAACGCCTCCCCTTACACCCTTTTCCTCCACGCTGGTGTCCCTCAGGGGTCCCCTCTTTCCCCCCTCCTATATCTCCTCTTTATCTACGATATTCCCCATCCCCCACAGCCCCTCCTTCTGTACCAATTCGCGGATGATCTCGCAATTCTCGCCCTAGCCCGTTCTGCTCGTTCCATTACCCGTCACATCCAAACCTATACTTTTACCCTGGAATCTTGGCTCCTCACCTCCCACATTACTGTTAATGCCCGCAAGGCCCAACTTGTCGTCTTACGCTTTAAATCCCGTACCGCGTAACAAAGTTCCTCTTACCCTTCACGATGCCCCTATTCCTGAATTCACCACCGCCGTCTATCTTGGCATTACCTTTCAGAATGACCTTCGCTGGCAACACCACCTCAACGCCCAATACCGCCGTGTCTATCTTCGTATTACTGTTCTCCATATCCTAACCGGCCACACCTAGGGCCTTAAGCCCCCCAAATCATCAACCACTACAAAACCTTTATCCGTCACATCCTTCCCTATGCCCCTCTTGCCTGGATTATTGCTAAACCTTCCCTCTATTTCAAGCTCTCCATCCTCGACCGCCATGCCATTCGCATCGTCTATCACCTTAAACATGACCACCCCGTTAGCCCGTTTTATACCCCACTACACCATCCCTTCTATTCTCAGCCTCATTCATTCTCTTCGTTTGAAATACCTCACTCGCGCCCAACGTAATTCCCTTCCATTCTTCACAGAAGATCCTCCTCTTTCCCCTCTCGCCCAGGATATCCTTCACGACCGTCGCACAACCACCCACCCACATTTCTTCCACCCCCATCTTGCCCCCACCCCCGCCTCCAAATTACTCCCTCCTTCCTTCTAATTCTTTGCTAGGCATGGTGCTCCCGGGGGTGTCTGCCCCTAGTGCAGCGAGCTTTAGGCACATAGCCTGCTCCAATCTCTACATTGCACTTCAGCCTACCTACTGCTCGCTCTCTTCGTACCCCAGTGTCCACAAGATCACTGTGTCCCTTATACCTCTAGCGCGTTTACAGTGTCAACTCATCGTTCACGAACTAAACATCATACAAACATTGTTGACAGTTCTCGTTTCTCTATGCTTGACCTTCGCACTTGTATTGTCCATTTCTTTATCCAATTTTGTGTTTTTTTCTTTTCCCTGTTTTTTATGAAGTGTTTATTGGTTATTGCTACGTTCCAGATATGAACATTTTAAGGACACTCTTGAACTAATCTTTCCGTGCTAAGATTTTGCACACTTGCTGTATTATTTGTTTTTGTTGTATTCTGCCCACAAATGTCTTTATGTACTTTTGTGTTCAATAAACGGGGCCTGTTCGGGAGGTTCCTCCATGGCAGGGTGTGGTGCTTTTCCCTGGAGGGCTTTCTGAGTCGCGGTGACCTCTGCGCCATTTACTTACTTTTACATCCCCTCATTTTACGTGAGCTTTAGCATACTCCCCCCCCACCTTTGTTCTTCTTACAATTCTTTTAACCTACGGCCAAAGGGCTATACGTTAAGCCGACGGCCCGCCCCCACCCCGCTTGCCGGGGTGCGGGAATGAAATACCTCACGATACGATATACAATTCACTACCTCTGTGGGGGCCAGGGCGCGAAACATCAAGAGCCCGCTGATGAGCCAGCTTGGTGTTCATGGGCGAAACCCCACACAAGACACGGCATAAACCTAGAAAAATTGCCGAGTTTTAATTCACGGACCGTGAAAGCCAATATACCAACCAACGGTTAGTTTGAGTACTGACACGAATTCGTACCCATGATAAAGGCTGCTGCAATGACAGCCGAAACGTCGGGAAACAATCACCGATACTCGACGCGGCTCCATCCAGTAAGCCTAGATAATAAACTACACACCGGCCACAAAAGCCCACGGTCTAGACATTTCAATAATCCCAACCAAATCCAACGACAATCTAACCCTTTCAATGTTTTTAAACCTGCTTTTGCCAATCAGAATTCTAACAGCCACGTTCTGCCCAGTAGAATGTCAGATGTTACCTTTATGAACTTTGTGATGTTAACACCCTCTCGAGTAGTCCTCGGCCGGAGATTCGAAAGCGGGACCAACATAGAATTTGGATTTTACAGGAGAGGACGGTATTACCAAAAGGAATACTGCATAGGCCTATTGTTACAATCTCCAGTGACGTGACAGTAAACTCTAACTGACAGTTGCCTTTACGGTCGGAGTAAAGTCCCGGTAACATTCGATCGTTCTTACAATATTCCGGTTAATGTTTACGGTAGGTTAGCAGATCTGCGCATAAATTTCAGCAGTTGGTATATATTACTGGTTCGATTTGCAGATTACTTGATACCTCTCAAGAGTTGGCATGAGTGAATTTACGTCAGGGAGTAAATAATCAATATATATATTATATTATGGGGTTTTGGAGAGCTGCCTTAATCTCATGTAATATTTTTCAGGATTACGGTATAACCAAACTCATTTGGGTACATTCATGTTGACCGACTGAAGAGCACCAAACTTTTGTTTAGATTTTATATTCCTTGATCTGTGTTCTTAGATAAATCTGATTGAAGATTGAAGAAACAGTTTTTGTTTTCTTGACGGGTGGAGGAAAGAAAACTGCCCAGGTGGGAAAACATATTTCTTTAATGTGAACATCGGCTGAGGTACTGTAAGTTAGTAATATGAGTTCTAGACCCCCCACCACCACTCCCAATGCAAGCCGATATCTCCCGAACCCATGGTCGGAGTTTCACGAATGAGGTGTTGTTGGACTCGGGCTGACGGGGGCTTTGCTATGGGCAACATATTTCAACCCCTAAATAAAACCTACCCCTACTTAGTAAATGTGGCTTTCCATGTGTGACATGTATGAGGTTGAATGCAAATATGAAATTAAACGTTGTTCCACATGAACGACATGTTTTTGTTTGTTTTTACGCATGCGCACTTGAGGTTTTTGTAAGAGGCGGGCTTTTCAAATAATTATTTATGGATGAGTTATTTTTTTTATTTACCAAAAGATCTAAAACTAATAGGTCATGTGCTTTTTAATATCTCCTGATCCAATAAGGCTAGGGACTTGTATGAGGGGTCGTAGCACTCGAGGTGACACCCCGTTTTTTAATTTCTTATTCATTTTTGTCTAAAGGGCCTAACTGCACTTTTGTTAATATCTCGAAAACCAATAAGGCATAAGGTATGAGGGGTCGTTGGACTTGGGGTGATGCCCCGTTTTTTTTTTTTTTTTATTTGAAAAGGGCCTAACTGAACTTTTGTCAATATCTTGCGAACCAATAAGGTTAGGGACTTGTATGAGGGGTCATTGGATTTGGGGTGATGCTCCGTTTTCGAATGTTTTTTTTTTCAAAAAGGGCCTAACTGCTCTTTTGTTAATATCTCGAGAACCAATAAGGCTAGGGACTTGTATGAGGGGCGTTGGATTTGGAGTGATGCCCCGTTTTCGAATGTATTTTTAACTTTTGTCAATAGGACAGAACTGCACTTTTGTTAATATTTTCTGAACCCCTGATGGGATTTTGATATATGGAGTATTCTAGCACTTCGGGTAATGCTCTGTTTTTAATTTATTATTCATTTTTGTCAAAAGAGCTTAACTGCACTTTCGTTAATATCTCGCGAACACATATGGCTAGAGGCGTGTACGAGGTGTTCTAAGACTTGGAGCGACATTTCCCTTTTGAATGTATTTTTTAATTTTTGAAAATAATCTTGACCAAGGGTCTAACGCCAAACTACAACACTCTACTACAGAGATTAAAATTCGTTGTTCTTGATCCGCGGTACTGACATTTATTGTTGTTGATTCTTTAGGGGCTATGCGGCCTCATGGGTACGTAGCCTCGTGTACTTGGGTGTGTGAGTGGAAGTTGTCTGATAACTTGTGTCACTAAGATGTCTGTACTAGTGTGTGTACTTGTAAATGAGGAATGATTTCGGTAGGAAGCTGAGAGGCTTGGACATCATGGTTATTACGCCCGTGTACTTGGGTGTGTCTAGAAGTTGTCTGATAACTTGTATCACTAAGATGTCTCTACTAGTGTGTGTATTTGTAAATGAGGAACGATTTTGGTAGGAAGCTGAGAGGCTTGGAGATCATGGTCATTACGCCAGTGTACTTGGGTGAGTGTTGAAGTGTGTCTGATAACCGGTATTATTGTGATGGATATATTAGTGTGTGTATTTATAATTTAGGTGACGAGTCAATCAATCAACATGTAATATAGGACGTTATATGTCAACAAGCTACAACAACCAACTTAACATATAAGGAATGCCACGTGACGCAGTTCAGTGACATGTGTAGGACAGTATTTACATATTAGCTTATGTTCACTGTACATTTGCGGAAGATCCAGTAATATATCCCAGATATTATGATCATTATCAATAAAAGGATTATGCTTTGCAGGGCAATTCCCATATTTGCTCATTAAAACGAAAAGATGAAGGGAAATCTGCTGTTTGGGACATGCCGCACAAACAGCGTAAATGAATGAGTTACATTGTGCATAACTTTGTTTCCCGAACAAGAACCCAGATGTACCTTTAGACTTTCGTTTCAACAAATGTCCTCACATGGATAGTTGTTTGTGGTTTGCTCACGTGTCGGAATGCTTCTGATTTATATATGGAAGGAAAAACAAAATACACTTGAATAAACAAAATTACAATAGAAACTCTTTCTTTCTTTCTTTCTTTCTTTCTTTGATTGGCGATGCAACGCACGGCGGGAACAACTAGTAGGTCATCTTCTCAATAACATTCATACTCGAATACTTCCAACAGTTAAAACTCTGAATGAGAACGGTTAGTTTTTGAGCTGCCAACTAAAAAGTGAATATCAATATCCTTTTAAGACAGACAAATACAAAAACGTTCAACAATAAAAATTAGAGAATAACTGATTTTACAACAAAACTTATTCACATCCACCAGTTTTAATTATCATACATACAATACTTTTCCTTATTATGTTGTCCACTTACTCATTTACATGATTTCCACTTGCATCACTGTTTTCATCATGGGCTTCTTCTTCCTTTATTTCCTAGCAACAAGAATGAATCATTCATTTATTTGCTCTCATATTACGCTTCTACACAATCAATAACAAATAATGTAACTTTACAGCACATCTGAACTTAAAGTAAGGCTTTATCAACTGTAAAACTTACTGAAATTACTTTCTTATTCTCGATCATATCTTACTGCATTATACAAGTCTCATCTAGGATCGAAACTTGTCTAAGAAATCCCTCCTTTAAAGGTCAATTACATCGGAATTTCACAGAGCATTAGAAGACTTAAGCAGAAACAAATCACCAGGCAGAAATGATATACCGATTGAATTGCCACGCAGCATAGATGATGAAGGTCTCGTCAGGTTATTTCACTTGGTGTGTAGGATTTGTGATAAACCTTCTGATTTCAAGAAAAATGTCATCATCCCTATAACGAAGAAAACAGGAGCTGACAGATATGAAGAATACCGCACAATCAGCTTCATCGGTCATGCTTCAAAGATCCTGACGAGAATAATTTACAATATGATGGAAAGACGGATAGAAATAGAGTTGGGTGAAGACCGGTTTGGTTTCAGGAGAAACATAGGAACAAGGGAAGCTGCACCAAGTCTTAGGCTGATTTAGGAAGGAAGAATAAGGAAAGATAAGAGTACGTTCATAGCATTTGTAGTCTTAGAAAAAGCAATTGATAATGTTGATTGGAGTAATTTGTTTGTTATATTGAAAAAGATTATAATTAAGTAGAGGCAGATACAGATTCCAAAGTGAAATTCAGGGGAGAGATTTCGGAAACCTTCGCAATACGGACAGGGGTGAGACAGGGAGATGGGCTCTCGCCTCTGTTATTCATCTGTGTTCTTGAGAAAGTTATTCGAGAATGGCGTAAAGAATTGTGTAAGTATGGTATAGAGAATGGGGTCAGACTAGGTTGTAAGAACAAAAATCTGACAATCGACTGTTTAGCTTTCGCAGATGATGTTGCAATTTTCTCTAATTCTCTTGACACGGCCACACAACAAATCAATCAATTACAGGTGCAAGCAGCAAAGGCAGGTCTTCAGATTTCGTTTGAGAAAACGCAGTTTATAACGAACATCAAGTCAGAACCCAGAGAACTTACGGTGAATGGAGGACAAATAACACAGGTAGAGAAATTCAAATACCTGGGTGAATGGATTGAGCCCAACATTCGTGAAAAGGAAGCCTTCGTGGCACGGATTAACAAAATGGAAATGGCTTACTATTTAACCAAAGACATTTACAAAACACGATCAATGTCCTTCAAGGCCAAACTGAGGCACTTCGTTACCGTTATTCGCCCGGAGGCGTTATATGCATCAGAATGCCTGGCGATGAATAAGAAAGGCCTGGCAGAACAACTCGAAGCCAAAGAGAGGAAGATTCTGAGAAAGATCTTGGGCCCGGTCAAGGAACGAGGAGAGAATAGAAGACGACACAACGATGAGCTCTATCTACATGTGGAGAAAATAACGGACACCATTCGCAAAAGAAGACTCTCCTTTTATGGCCATTTAACACGAATGAACTCCGGAAGATAGTCCAATCGAATCTGTGCCTACTTTGTGGGAAAGAAAACCAAAGGGATCTGGTTTACAGAGGTGGAAAAAGACCTACAAGAACTGGGGATATCACATGAGGACATCTTGGAACGTGACTCTTTGAAGAAGAAACTTGGGGAGATACAGAGTTTTCAGCCAAAACCTATATTGAAAACCGGCAAGAAGTGGACCGAAGAACGAAGGGAAGCTCACCGAAAAAGAATGCGCGAATACTGGGCCAATGTGAAAGAACGAGGGAAAAGGCAGTTGATATAACGTGGTTCATAGACGACCGAAACGATAAAAAAAGTAGAGGCATAGGATGGTGCTATACAATCTATACAGAAACCAGACAGCAGTAATTCAAGCCAAAGGACATGAGAGAGAAGCTGGTATTCAGAAAGGTCTAAGGCAAGGCCGCAACTTATCACTCATACTCTTGAATGTAAAAATTGAACAAGCAATGAAGGAAATCGGTGAAAAATTCTAAGTAGGGCTAGAGATTCAAAGACAAATATTTTCAACTCTGAGATTTGCTCAGACATCGTCATCTTAGCCGTTACACCAGTGGATTTTTATGAGCTTTAAAATGGTATGGATTCTGTCTTGAGAAAAGACTTCATGATGAAACTGAATACATTTACAACAAAAATATTGGAATGCATTCAAAAGAAATCATAAAACCCTATGGACGTCGAATAGGCAGATGAAAAGCTAAAAGAAGTAGGAGAATTCTGTTACGTAAGCAAAATAACCAGTGATGGACGAAACAAAGAGGGTATAAAAGGTAGCTTGGCTCAGGCAAGGAATGCATTTTCCTAAGAGGAATCTGTTGACATCGAATATAGATTTGGATAATAAGACGAGTAGGAGAAGAGAGATGTTTTGGCATCTGCCAATGCAGAGAAAAGATAGGTTGGTGGGACACTTACTAAGTCATCCAGGAATAGCAAAGTTAGTTAAGGAAGGTAGGGTCGAGGACAAGAACGGTAGGGATAGACCAAAGTTAGAATATGTTAAACAGATTGCCTCGGATGTAGGGTGTGGTAGCTATGTAGAGATGACACCAAAACAACAACAAATAGAAGTGTGATAGATAATGTATAGAAGGGTACTTTAAAGGAAGTAATAGGCTAAAGGGCTGAAATAATTATTTTTGAAATTTCTAGCAGCAAGACCATAAAAGCCTTTTCCCTTGCTACTCCATCCTTTGGTCCATTTCAGTCACAGCACATAATAAATGCACATGGCACTTCCGTGACTTGGTCCTCAATGGTTTTACCATCTCAGCGTTTAAGAATGAATGTATAAATCACTCATATATGCCATATAAACAATATTCCACAATACAATTTTACCAAAACACTGCAAAATTTTTGACTAGGGCAGATACATTATCAAAAAACCTCTAGTAATCTAATAGGGATGTATAGAACTAGCACCGATAGAGTGCACTGCTGTTGTACTGGGTAAGCGCAAGGCGCTCTTCATTTGACTCCTGTGTTCTCATGCCGCTAATATCCACAAATTTAAGTTGTTTAAATTGTTATTTTTGTGACTATGCCGAGCTATTGCAGTGTCCCTCTTTGAAAAAATCAGGGAAGCCCGTTTTCGTTTCACCAATTTCCACAAAATATAGAAATGAGGAAGAAATGGTTACATGCTATTAGAAGGAAAAATTTCAGTGAGAAAAATCTGG
This sequence comes from Meconema thalassinum, assembly GCA_946902985.2. Taxonomy (NCBI): domain Eukaryota; kingdom Metazoa; phylum Arthropoda; class Insecta; order Orthoptera; family Tettigoniidae; genus Meconema; species Meconema thalassinum. The sequence goes on along the minus strand of CAMPQE020000028.1, from coordinate 1,938,910 downwards.
CCGAAAATATTAAAGTGTGTTCACATCATTTTCAACCCGATGACTTCACGAAAACTGTGCTGGGTAAGTGTGATTTACAAAGGGAAATAATCCTTATTTTGTACACATAATCTGATCACACATTTCGACAACAACCACTGAATTTATACGTTTGTATTTGAAGGTGAGAGAACAAGATTAAAACCGGGCGCTGTTCCATCGCTTTTTTCGTGGACCACGAACACAAAAAAATAAGGAAGAGGCCATACACAAGGAAATTGCCGGATTACCACAATGAGCCTACAATATTGGAATCTGCAGAAATCACGGGAAGAAATCGTCAATATACCCGAGGAAGTGAATGAAACATTTGTGACTCCCATTTTCAAAGACATCAGTACTCAGACAAATGCTACAGGTAATTTGGTTGTTGAGCAAATAATGGATAACCCTGATGCCATATTGCTTTATACAGGGTTTGTAGCCGTCGAACATTTTAATTGGGTGTTTGCTGATCTGGGAGGAAACAGATACAATTTACAGGTATTCCTTCTTGAACCCAGACTGTGTTTTCTCTTGACAGTTATGAAGCTAAGGACCAACAAATCTGATTAGGAACTAGGCCTAAATTTCGGAATACATAAAACTACTGTTGGGAAAATATTTAATGTTTGGATTAATTTCATGTACTGCCAATTTAAAGAGTTGAATATTTGGCCTGATAGAGAAACTGTCCTTGAAACAGCCCCCTTCCTTTTAGATAGAAATACCCCTCAACTAGAGTTATAATTGATGCAACTGAGATTATAATGGCATAACCCAAGAACCCTACAGCACAGCAAGCTACATTTTCTAAATACAAAAATGCAAACATAACTAAGGTATTAATAGGTATAAATCCATCTGGTTTTATATGTTTCATATCTGATGCATATGGTGGGGCAATATCAGACAGGCAGTTATTTATCAGATCAGGAATGTTGGATCTCTTGGAAGAAGGAGATTCAGTTATGGCAGATAGGGGGCTCAACATTCAGGATCTGTTATGCACTAAGAGTGTAACATTAAATATCCCACCATTTCTGAGAGGCGAAAGGCAGTTTACTCCATCAGAAAACATTGAAACAAGGAGGATAGCCTCTAAAAGAATACACAAAGAACGGGCTATAGGACTTGCTAAAACATACAAAATACTGCATTCAAAATTGTATGTCAGTAAAATTCGTCTTTCAGGGAGGATAATATTTGTATGTTTTATGTTATGCAATCTCAGGAAAACGATTATGTCAGGTTAGGATGACTGGAACAAAATATTCATGGTAAAACTTGTCTAATTTTGCCACCTTTTCACGAATGAAAATGTCATCTCTCTCTATCTCCAACACTAACATGTCAACAGCAGTGTACACAACAAAACTACAATAATGTCTGCCTGTAACAAACAGCTGACCTTGCACTTGAAAGTAATGGTTGTGATTTTTCTTGAGTGTCACTGCACCACTGCTCTCTCCCAAGTATGGAACACATTTAATTGAATTTGCTTCATTTTCATGACTTGGCAGCCCATTAAGCTCCAAGACTCTATCCTGTCCAATTAGTCCATCACAAGATGCTGCCAGGTAATGTCTGGTAGGGTGAATAATGAGGCCAGATTTTTGGACTACGTGGCCTGTTAGCTCAGAATACCTGTCACTTGCTGAGTTTCCATTTGAAGTCCCCATTTCATATGCCTGGAGCAAAACAAACTTCCCTTGAATAACACTTTTGCTATGGCTTTTGGAGTTTTTGAGTGACAGATTTTCCCAAAATTACTTGCTGTCAAACTATATTTCCTCTCTTTGAACCATAGACTTTGCTGGGATTGTTGCCTAGTATTTTCCTCAATTTTCTTCCTTTCCTCATCATTTATTCTTACAAGATTTTCAGCTTGAGTCGCACACGGATCCACACCGAAATGGTGGTCATGAATTACATCAAAGCAGCTGGCCTGTGCTTTTTTTAGAGCGAAAGAAAAAGCAAGCTTATGTTGGGAACTTTTCACAATACCTTCAACATATTGCTGATATCCAGGCTGATTAACTCCTGACAATGGCCTAACATCATGGCAGGGTTCCTGAAAAACTTGTTCCAAGGGCAAACATTCCCCTTTCATAGGGCTAACTGGCCTCAACCGTTTGGTAGGGGGATGGTGAAAAGTTTGTAAATTTTGGGTGCATGTTTCTGAACACTGAATAATACCAGTCTTGGAGAAGTGCCCTAATGCATAGCTTACAGCTGCAATATGCTTACAACATGCCGTCGGGCCTGCTCCAGCAACACATTCACATTCCCCTCCTATAATGTCACCAGGTACTTCTAAAATAAGATCTAAATTGTAGGTTTTATGTTTTGTGTACTCGGATTTCACAGCACTGAATATCAGAATTTCACCCGATTAAAATAAACATTTTATAAACAAAACAAACTTTTCAGTGAAATGTCTGTATCCAGCATCACACAACGATTTGTAGTTGGAAACAGGTGCTCCATCTATTTCCGATTTTCGAAATACAAAATAATCCATCAAATGCACATTTGTGATACTGATCTTCGCCTTGTGGCTGAAGGTCAAATCTTCGAATGAACTGGCACAGGGAAACTCAAGAAACGCACATGCCTTTGGTGGTAGACAAGGTTGTATCTGCAGTTTCATGTAAGCCATCAACCTAAAAACTGACATAAATCGAAGTCTATAAGCAAGGGGAGCAAGTGGATATTTAAATCACTATTTAAGTCTTATGGAGATATATTTATCAATGTACAATACTTAAGCAATTGTAATCTTTAGGAGTTAGCATGCTGACTCCTATTCATTATTTGGACAATAAAGCGTGTTAGAATTTTGTAATTACCGCTGTATTAATTCTTCTTTCCTCCCGCTAGTTTTAGCGCCTCTGGTCCGTAGCTCATTTTGGAGATGTTTAACGCTTAAACGCTGAAAATCGTCCATAATATACTAGGGGAAATGCCTATAGAATTAATTAGTATAGTCTTGGAGTAAAATTACAGAAGATATAATTCACTTTAGCTCAGAAAAATCGGTCACAATCTATACATTCCTCGCAGCTGACTGGAAGAAACATAACACGCGCTTACGCAGTACTACACGCGCGCTGTCTGGCGCGAACTATCTCCCGCTACATTCCTATTATAGTAAGCGCCTCAAGAGAGAGTGATTTGTAGACTATTTAACATATAATCTGCTAGTACAGAATGCTTCTAACTGAAAACAGTAGACCTACTGAATTCTCATTATATATCAGCAGCAGTTATTAGAGTTACTACAGGGCAGGGAAAAAGGATGTTTCTCTAAAAATAATAAAAACCTTCCCGCTTGGCTGGGCTGCCAAGAAATGTGAAAAATAATGCGACAAGCCAACATGCATAATCGGATCGTTTGGTGGAACTTCTTCATACAGAAATACAAAGTTCACAAAAGGCAACTAATACAATGTGATTGTGCTTAGGATATGCTGGCTTCACATAATGTGAAGCATTAAAATCCTATCTCGCAAATCCTATTCAAGCCTGGAAGGTGAGTTTAACCAAAATTCGAATAACTGGCTTCAGGAGATGGAAATGCTGAATTGAGGTGTAACAGATGTCAAATATCATCCACGAGGCAGTGCTCCAGTGACCTCAGCGAATACAGCAACGGCATATACAGAGGGAGGTCATGGGTTTGAGCCAAGCACACGTCGGATAATATAATGCTTTTCCATCAATCTCTATTTTCAGTACTTACCACAAGATAATAGCAAACAGGTTGCATTTGTCATCACTACAGTCTGAATACACAATTCTGGAATCCCTAAATAGCATTTGTGAGAAGAAGATTGCGATCCGGTTTTGTCTTTTATGAGATGCAACAAGAAGTAACCCAATAAGGTACTTACCACTTTGAAATCTCCACCACTCGCTAAAGATTGAGTTTCTGTTTTCATGCATGGAACAAACTCTGGTATGGAGAATTCTTCTGTCTTAATATCCTTAGTGAGAACAGTATCATCCTGCAGAGAAATTACTTGATTCACAAACATGTTCCATTGCATAGCTGGAATGAAATCTTATACAGGTTTCCATTACTTTGAATTCCTTCCAAATATTACGACATACAGTACAAAACCTACATAAGAAAGTCCGCACAGAATGGTAGTTCTGTTTTCAGAGTAAATATCACAGACCTGGGTATCGTCACCAGGTGATCTCAATATATATTTACTGCCCCCGTTCACTTCTTTATAAACCGCACGAAGATCTGAATTCTATGTCAAACCACGAGACAACTCCAAGATAGAGTACAATTATGAAGACAGGCACGAAGGGAGATACTTGTAAAGGCTGTGAAAGGATCGAGCGAGCCGTGGAATTCATTGGAAAAACGTGATCAAAATTAATAGTATAAGGATTGAAGAAACAGACAATAATATAAATTGAGTTAGATATTTACAGTACATTGTAAGGAAATACTTCGAACAAACCGGAAGACGCTGATTGGCTACAGAACGGAGAAGCCGGAAATACTACACAACGCACAAAACTGAACTTGTCGAACGCCTGAGATGGCGGATACAGAGATTCGAGCATCGAACCCCAGGGTAATCCACAGTGTATAGAATTGAGTATAAGTTGTGCAGATTATTTTATATTGAGTTTGAGCACATTTCATTTTAACTGGAAAGTTCTACACCGACATGAGAGAGCTGAAATATTGTTCAGAATTATTTGTTGTACTGCGTAAATTAATTGAAGGAGGCTTTAAATGCACTATTACTCCAATAAAATAAGGTAAAAGTAACAGTGGTTTAAGCATGAAGTTGGGCACTTGTTTTAAGTGCACGAGAAAAATCATTCACAGGGCTAAATTACTAGAATCTGTGCTAAATCTGAAAGCAGTGCATTCACATACTACAATTGAAACAAGTGAAGAAGCTATGTTACAATTATTATGAAATTGCACTCTATAGAGAAGATTATTACAACCTACACCGGGTGAGTTAGCCATGGTCGTTACGGCATGACTGCTAGCAGTCGCTCACATCTGGGAGGCGAGGAGGTTTGAATCCCCCCGCCGGCAACCTCGAAGATGGTTTTCTGTGGTTTCCCATCTTTCTTCCAGGCAAATGCCGGGGTTCGTCCCTAACTATAGGCCACAGCCGCTACCTTCCAACTCCTTGTCCTTACATTCAAACTTTCCTCCTCAGACAACACTCCACACGCGACGGTACATGTAGCTCACCCATTGGGTGTCTGACTCGAAGCAGCTACAACACTGGCGAGCCGAACATGTCCTCGGACACTCCCGGCACTAAAAGCCATACGCTAAAAGAAAAAAATACAACCTACGTTATGAGCAACTAAATTCCACAAAAGAGGAAGGGAGAAGGTGATTTCTTGGACATTCTCGCAAATCCTATTCAAGCTTGGAAGGTGAGTTTAACCAAAATTCGAATAACTGGCTTCAGGAGATCGAAATGCTGAATTGAGGTGTAACAGATGTCAAGTATAATCCATGAGGCGGTGCTCCAGTGACCGTGAAAACTTGTTTGAGGTGCAGGTGTCAAGTGTTTTTTGGTACTGTTTAGAAATTCAACCATGCGAAGGCTAAGGAGAGCCGATAACTCAGTTAAATGAATTGTAAATAATTCTTCCTTAGTATTTAACTATGTTAATTTACGTTTATTCTAAAAGGGAACTTGTATTTAAGTGGCAATTAATTGCAGCTAAAGAGGCTCTGTTAACCTACTTGCAATTAACTTAAAATAATTTCATTTTTCCCCAATAAAGTGTAGGCTAGGGATCTTTGATTTAAAAAAATATTTGAGGACACGTTCGTGATTTGCAGTACATTAGAACTTTCCTTTTCATTAATTATCGTGTATCAGGAGCTAACTCCACCCAATCCTCACCTGAAGTCCTGAGAGTAACATTCTCATGCTGTGACCAGCTCAAGTCTATGTTTGTAGTGGTATGTGTTTGTTTGTGATGGGATTACATGAGGGTTGATTTTGGCCTTGACCCAGTTGTATCTCGGAGAAATACGGGCACAATATCAATAATTCTCCTATAAGAATAAGCCCTGAAGGCTAAATCAAAATCGAAGAGAGCGAGATTTTTATGGTCAATGGGAATGTACAAAAGCAATACTTTGCAGGAAAAAGAAAAATATGATCCTTGCCACAATGCTGCACAACTGCTCAGAGAATGCACCGAAAGTAATATATTGAGCAAAATTACGAAGGCAACTCTGAACAAGTAAAAATAATTAACCGCTTTCATATATTCCACTGATCTTCACCATTGAAAGCTCTCCTGTCCATAAAAAAAATCCATGTCATGTACGGTATTAAATAGCCTATTGTACACGACATGTCTCCACGGATACCATTAATTTGACAAATAATGTGCTGTATATAATACTTTCAGTATAGGTGATTACGACTCATCCAATGACTTGGCATCTTTCTGTATTGGAAACACATTTTCAGAAAGTCTAATGCACATGCCATATGATTTACGAAAAGTAAGCCACATAATTTAGTGTCATTAAATAATGGTCATATAATAGCCCATCAAACACGTCCAGAAAATACTGTAACTTCTTCACACAAAACTACAAATTACAACTAATACAACGTGATTGTGCTTAGGATATGCTGGCTTTATATAATGTACCTTCCACCTATGAGAATTAAAATATCTCCAATACATCAGTGAATAGACCAACGGCTTACACATAGAGAGGTCATTGGTTTGAGTTCAGCACCAGTCGGATAATATATTGCTTTAACTTCATTCTAGACGTCTTGTACTTTCCGTACCTTACACAACCTAGCACGAGAGAGCTTCCATTCGTCATCACTACGGTCTGAATACACAATTATGTAATCCCTAAATAGCATTGGTAAGAAGAAGATGGCTATCGTTTTTAAGATGCAACAAATAGTAACCCAATTAGGTTCTTACCTCTTTGAAATCTCCACCACTCGCTAAAGATGGAGTTTCTGTTTTGATGCATGGAACAAACTCTGGTATGGAGAAATCTTCCATCTTAATATCCTCAGTGAGATCAGCATCATCCTGCAGAGAAATTACTTGTTTCACAAACATATTCCTTTGCGTAGATGGAATTAAATCTTACACAGGACTCCATTACAATGAATACCTTCCAAATGTAATGAGACATAAAAGACCTACAGTAGATCAAATATTTTGGACAGAATAGTAGTTCTGTTTTCAGAGTTAACATCCCAGACTTGGATAACTTCGTCTGTTCATCTCCATACATTTATCGTCCCCGTGCACTTGTTCATGAACCACGCCAAGATCTGAATTTCATGCCAAACCACGTGACAACACTGAGACATTCTCCGAGATTGTAAGCAGAGTACAATTTTGATGACAGGGCATGGGAAATGATACCTGTTAAAGGATCGAGCGAGCCGTTTAATTCATTGGAAACACGATATTAAAATTAATATTACAAAGATTGAAGAAACGGACAATACAATAAATTGAGTTACACATTCACCGTTAATTGCATGGGAATACTTCGAACAACCCGGAAGAAAATAGGAAGATGAAGAAGCTGATTAGCCACAGAACGGAGAAGCCCGAAATGCTACTCTACACACAAAACAGAACTTGTCGAACACCAGAGAGGGTGGATACGAGCATCAAAGCCCATGGTATTCTACGGTGTTTAGATTTGAGTATTAGCGACATAGAGTGCAAATATTGCTTAATGAGTGTGGAATACCTTAGAAGTACGCGATCGATGATTTAATACAAATATTATTTGGGCATTTATTGAATTTTGCGAACTATCGAGTACAAGGTCAATGTGTGATAGTTTGAGTACATGTCATAAAATTGGAAAGTGCTACACAGACAAGCTGGAGCACAAATATTGATCATATATCATTGCTGTACTCGGTAAACTAATAGTAGGACGCTTTGAAAGCTCGATTACTCAAATAAAGTGAGATATAAGTGACAGAGAATAAAACATGAAGTTGGGCAGGTGAGAGAAGTGAACGAGAGAAATTATCCTAACTGATACAATGCTGGAATCTGTGATAAATCTGAAAGCAGAGCAATTATTTACTACAAGTGAAGATGTGATAACAATTATTATGAAATTTCACACCATAGAGAAGATGATTCCAACCAAAACCATGTGCCACTCAATTCAACTTGAGAGGAAGGAGGTCATTATGGAAAATCCAATTCAAGCCTGGAAGTTGAGTTCAACCAAAATGGGAAGGACTGGCTTCTGGAGATGGAAATGCTGAATTGAGATGTACCAGATGTTGTGTATAATCCAGGAGGCGGTGCTCCAGTGACCGTGAAATCTTGTTTGAGGTGGAAGTGTTAGGAGATTTTTATACTGTTTTGAAATGCTACCTTGTAATGCTAGAGGGAGGATACGTATGTGAAATGGTTTGTAAATATTTCTTCCCCTTTATGACGACTATTTAGGTTATTTTAAGTCTCTTATTAAATGAAACTAGTATTGTAGTGGCAGTTATTTGCCGCTAAAGATTCTTTAAATCCTCATAATTAACTTGAAATAAATTCATTTATTCCATTAAAGTGTAGGCTAGGGTTCATGATGAAAACGTTGTTTGAGGACAAGCTTTTAACTGAAATGGTTCGTGATTTGCAGTACATTAGAACATCCCATTTTATTAATTGAATTGTTTTGAGCTAACTCCAGCCAATCCTTACCTGATGCCCTGAGAGTAACATTCACATGTTGTGACTAGTTCATGTCTATGTCTGTCGTGGTATGTGTTTGTTTGTGATGGGATTTCACGAGGGTTGATTTTGGCCTTTAGCCCTGTGGTATCTCGGAGAAATACGGGCACAACATTAATAATTCTCCTATAAAAATACACCCTGACGGCTGAATGAAATACGAAGAGAGGGATATTTTTATGGTCAATGGGAATGTACTAAATCAGCACATTGCGGGGAAAGAAAAAAAATGATCCTTGCCTTGATGCAGCACAACTGCTCGGAGATTGCACCGAAATTAATATATTGAGCAACATTACGAAGGCAACTCTCAACAAATAAAAATAATTAGCCGTTTTCATATATCCCTCAGAACTTTTCCATTGAAAGTTCTCCTGTCCACAAAAATAAAAATATTCCAAGTCATGTACTAAATAGCCTTTTGTACACGACCTGTCTCCACGAATACCATTAATTTGCGAAATAATATGCTGTATATATAACTTTCAGTATAGGTGATTAAGACTCATCCAATGACAAGACATCTTTCTGTATTGGAAACACATTTTCAGAAAGTCTAATGCACATGCCCTATGATTTACGAAAAGTCACATAATTTAGTGTCAGTGGATAATGGTTATATAATAGCCCATCAATCTCGTCCTCGAGAATGCTGTAACTTCTTCATAAAAAATATAAACTTCATAACAGGCAATTAATACGTGATTGGCTTCATAGAATGTAACCTTCAGCTATGAGAATTAAGGTATCCTCCATTAAATCAGTGAATAGACCAACGGCACACACATACGGAGGTCATTGGTTTGAGTCCAGTACAAGTCGGCAATATATTCCTTTACCATCAATCCAGACAACTTGTAATTTCCGTACTTTACACAACCTAATGCCAGACAGCTTCCATTCATCACTACGGTCTGAATACACAATTCTGTAATCCCTGAATAGTAATGGTGAGAAGAAGATGGCGATCAGGTCATGTCCTTTATAAGATGCAACAAGTAGTAACCCAATATGGATCTTACCACATTAAAATCTCCACCACACGCTGAAGATGGAGTTTCTGTTTTGATACATGGAACAAACTCTGGTATGGAGAAATCTTCTGTCTTAATATCCTCAGTGAGACCAGCTTCATCCTGCAGAGAAATTACTTGTTTCACAAGCATTTTCCTTTGCATAGGTGGAATTAAATCTTACACAGGTTTCTATTGATTTGAATACCTTCCAAACATAATGTGATCTACAGTAGATCACATATTTTGAACAGAATAGTAGTTCTGTTTTCAGAGTTAACATCCTAGATTTGGGTAACTTCGTCAGTTCATCTCCAAACATTTACCGTCCCCGTTCACTTGTTCAATGAACCACGCCAAGATCTGAATTTCATGCCAAACCACGTGACAACACTGTCATTCTCCGAGATTGTAAGCAGAGTACAATTTTGATGACAGGGCATGGGAAATGATACCCGTGAAAGGATCGAGCGAGCCGTTTAATTCATTGGAAACACGATATTAAAATTAATATTATAATGATTGAAGAAACGGACAATACAATAAATTGAGTTACACATTCACCGTTAATTGCATGGGAATACTTCGAACAACCCGGAAGAAAATAGGAAGATGAAGAAGCTGATTGGTTACAGAATACAAGATTATTTGGGCATTTATTGAATTTTGCGAACTGTCGAGTACAAAGTCAATGTGTGATAGTTTGAGTAACTTACATGTCATAATACTGGAATGTGCTACACCGAGAAGATAGTGCTCAAATATTGTTCAGATATAATTGCTGTACTCCGTAAACTAATTGTAGGACGCTTTGAAAGCACGATTACTCAAATAAAATGAGATATAAGTGACAGAGAATTAAACATACAGTTGGGCAGGTGAGAGAAGTGAACGAGAGAAATTATTCTAACTGATGCAATGCTGGAATCTGTGATAAATTTGAAAACAGATCATTAATTTACTGGATATCACATGGGGAGGGGAGCGACTGAAACATTGCCCAGCACCAGTTTACCTAGGAGTCACACAAGACCGCGCTCCAACGTAAAGACGGCAATTTCTGAACACGAAACAGAAAGTCAGTGCTCGCAATGGCATACTCAAGAAGCTGATCAGCAGCACCTGGGGAGCCAGCCCGAACATCCTGAGGACTTCCAGACTTGCACTGTGTGTGTCAGTCACTGAGTATGCCGCTCCTGTGTGGAACGCTTCATCATATGCTAAACAGGTCGATACTGTGGTCAACGACACTGCCTGAAAAGAACACCAGTGCACAAATTATACTCTATTGTTGGAATAGACGCACCCAACATCCGGAGGGCCACTGCTGCGGACGCTGAGAGAACAAAGCAGGAGAATGACCATCTACATCCACTTTATGGTCACCAGGCAGCAAGGTCTCGCCTCAGATCCCGCACGTTTCCTTGCTAAGACTCTGAAGCTGGAGGGAACACCAGAGGCAACTCGTCTTAACAGATGGAGGAGCTCACTGCCCACAGACATGTCACCAAAGGAAGAACTGACTCCTGGCGCCTACATTATCCGGTGTGGAGGTCCTTAACCGCTTAAGAGTGGGTGTCCCTCGATACAAGACCAACCTGCAAAAATGGGGGTCCTTCAAGCAGACGCAGACATCTCTTGTGAATGTGGAGCTGAACACGACCCAAGCCACCTACTTATCTGCCCCCTCCTGGAAACCCATGCACAATAGAAGTTGTTTTTAGAAAAAGCAAGAAGGTCATCGCAGCCGTAGTGTTTTGGAAATGCTGACTGCACACGGAAATGAATGAATTAATTAATTTACTACAAGTGTAGAAGAAATTCAATTATTTTGGGACAACATGAGAGTATGTTCCGTCCCTATGATAAATATTTAACCAGCAAGAATAGATTCTGGAAGTGTGACAAGGAGGGTAGTGTTACAAGCTCGAGGCTGTGGGAGAGCCCAATCACGTGATATATTGCACAATAGACGCTTCTAGAAGGCTAAAATTGGCATAGCAACAGCGAGTTTGGAAATTAATATTATAAATATTGTTATAAATTATGCTATTGGATCCCAGCCCAGAGCCAATGAGAAGAGGTCTTATTGAAGACGGGATCAACTTCAATTACATAATTTGATGAAATTATGCATTTAGGCCCTTAGAAGAAGATTTTTTTATTTGGTAATGAAGAGAATATTAAAAGAAACTATGTCTGATACTTTAAAAACCGCAGATCGGTTAATCTACGTAGTAATAAGCCTTAGTAATCTACGCGCTAAAATTATGGTGGGAGATTGATATGGCCGCCAAAATTTCGACTTGGAGGGGGAGATCCAAGGATCGAGGTTCTTATTCCAGCAGTCTTTGAAGAGTGAGGAAGTGTTTTTACTGGGTTAACAGAGATCCCAAGGCTTTGTCCGAGTGCAACGACTGACAACTTGTGGAGACGCGAGGATAGCAAGGTGGAACGTAGGAGATTGCCGCACTTCCATTTTACGTGAAGTTGTGAGGAACATTGAAATAATTATATCTCTTATGTAATTGAGATCTGTATTTAACTAAGCGAATATATATAAAGAACAGGTCGCATACTACATTTTGTTAAAAGTCGAGCGTTCTAAAACTCACCGCTTCGCCAGTATAAGCCTGTTAAGACAGATTTTCAAATGTGTTGGAAATAAAGCTGAAAATCATTTTAGATTGCAACGTGAAGTTGGCGAACGCAGTTCAAGTGAACAGTAGCGAAGAACTTGTAACATTGGCGCAACACATATACATTAACAGAATGACTATCATTATTCTTCAAATGGTTTCATACAACATAAGTAACATTGTTGATATGATGAACTAAATAGTCATGCGCCAGAGACATATTCGATAACAGGAGTTAAGATACAACCATGGAACTTCGTTAGACGACGTATTCTTGAATACAGACGTAGTGCACGGTCTATCTTGTACATTATCGTCAGTCTACGAACGCTAATGTAACATCAATTAGCAATGGAAATATTTCATTCACCATTTATATGAATATTTCTATAAATTATTCCATTGATGAGGCTGATACATATTTACGACGGAGAATGAAGATTCTACAGAAGAGATTTGTCAAGATGTTAGGGGTAGCCCAGCAACACAGGAGAATTTGCCAGAAGGATGTCGTTCGAGCCCAGGCGAATGTTGGTGAATTCCAGAGAAGGACGTTTCTTATCTCTGAGGTCGCAGATCCGAGGTTCGAATGCAGATCCATCTCAGTATCTTGAACTGAGGAAACAACTAAAGTATTGTGGGAATACTTACATAGATCTTCACGTTTTCGTCCAAATAAGGTAGCAGTGTCTCTCATTTATAGTATAGAGCTTGGTTAGTGACATCCTGAGCCAACGATCTTACTCCATATTTCCATATTTTCACATTTCATGTATTTCAGTGCTTTCATGTATTTTACACTTCAGATGTGTGCTAGATTTTTATGCTTCAAGATTATTTAGGAGATGATTGCCTTTCATCTATTTTTCAATTTTATTCTACGGATCAGTTGTGGAACTGACATTAAAATTTTTGTTTGAGGAATCATATTGCCTCATAGAAGACTAGTCGTTTCGACTCTCGAATTTTAATAATTTGTTTTAAACCAAGTATTCTGACATTGTGTCACAGTTTCAAATTAAATGCTTATTAAATTTAATTTGAGCACTTTAATGTAACAACATCAAACTTCAAGAACAGAAGAAATATCGAATGATATTGTTATATCATTATTGTACATAAACTGTCGACGATCTAAGAAATACTAGTCGTTTGATAAGACCGAAGTCTTAATCCCTATAAACATTCTTTGTGTAGAGTGGAAAAACATTACGACGTTGACAAACCTTTTTATTATTTGTAAAGCTGAGAGCTTTGTTCATTTAATATGTTAGAGGAAATACCTTTTGATAGAAGATTATTCAAATCTTTGGCTAGGAATTCAAAGCTAGTTTATCCCGGTCAAGATTGGATTCTATTTGACACTATAAATAACATGTGTGTTATTTTACACTATTTGTGTAACATCACGTCATTTTGTGGACCTGATATTGCAACGATAAACAATTTAAAGCTTGACAAATGAGATGAGAAAGGAGTATTATTTTTATTACATGTATTTGCGACAGACGAGTTAACAGTTAATTATCTTGTAGTGGAGTAAACGTTAGGAGGTTAATCACGACAGTCTAATATCGTTCATTACAATTGGAAGTTTCGTTTGAAGAACTTAAGCATGTACAATTGTAGACCAGTAGTCATGTGGAATGATACTGAGGGTCATGTCTTTATTTCAGAGAAGTTCCTACAGAAGATATGTTAATAACAATTAATCCATTTTTGGTTATTGTTTAACATAGAGGATGATAATTGTTTATGCCATATATACTGTTATATGAGGATTTGTAGAGCTATGAAGAATGCTCGTGCGAAGGGAGTTCCGCATTTTAAAGGGAAGTCAAAGTATTATTGTTCTTTGATAAGAAGGCATGGATCATGATAAGAGTTATTGTATACAAGTAGTCCAGTTCAAATGAAGTAACGTTTTAGATGTGTTGACAGGAGGGTTCTAGCGGAAATACAACTAGAGAACGATTGTCTACTTATGTCAATAATACAATTATTATATTTTATAAAACCCGAAGTTATGTAATTACGTACAGTTAACCTTAATTAGTCGACTGTATTAGACCGACAATGTAATGAAACCTATATAAGACGTTGTGTAAGCAATATACCAAAACTACGGAATGTTAGAGAATGGTTATATGGAAAACCAGTGTATATAATTAATTGAGAGTTGTATTGTAACCGAGAAGCCAGAATCTCGCAAGTAACGTGTTAGCAACACTAAATAATGGATATTATTATGAACATATTACATGTAAATATTTTTTTCGAAAATGATTTAATTAGTTAAATAATTTAGTAGGATTTATTAATCAATTGTTTTGGAATAGCCTGTGTTTTGTGAGCAGATGTTTTTGGTATGAATGATTGTCCACTGTTAAGAGTAATTGTTGAAACGGATTGGTCATGAACAATTTTGGGGTGCGAATGAAAGAGTGTATAAAAATTTTCAGATTGATTGTTAAAGAAATATAGAAGTAATGAGCACTTTTATAAGATCTGTATGTTAATTTTACGTGTATTATAAACGCTCTCAAAAGCAGTCTCGATGTGGGCTGGCTAGAATGATTCACCGTTAGAGTTGGAGAGCGGTGTGTCATAATATGAGCAGGTGAAGACTCACCGCCTTTTATAAATTGTATTTAGTTCCGAGTGCAGCGTGGTGCTATTGTTTCATTGATGAAACAAGGCCAGTGCACGTGCGTTCTTCAAACGCAGGCTAGTGAATGAAATCAGGTGTCAGGAATGCCACGAATGTAAGAGCCTTCATTAAACGGTTTTCTTTTTACGTAGTGTAGACCTAAAACAAGCAAGAATCTTATGCTCATAATTTTATTTTTACACTGCATTGTAGTAAGATGTGGAGTAGAAAGAAAGTGTGAATGATTGCGTGTTTTTATTTTAATGTGATTGTTAAATTAGTTTATTGTTATTTTGTTTATACTAGGTTAGTTTACACCATTGTTAATAAATTTTATTCAGTTCGTTATTTGTTGTTGTTGGCGTGTGATTCATTTTAAATATAAGGAGCAGAGTATTGTGGATGTATTGTAGGCGAAGCTGAATTCCCAGTCCCCGAGAAGGTAAGTAAAGGTAAGTTCCCAGTGTAGTTTGTTGTTGATCCACAATATTCTTGTAACTGTTGTATGTAAATCCCTAAAGGCCATGTTGGGAGCGATTTCTAATGTAGTAAATTGCCGGTGCTGTTAGAAATAGGCAATCCAGCTGGGGCAATGGATATTCCAACAGGATCCTTTCCTGATTTTCGGGTACAGTACAAATATTATGAAATGTCACACTATAGAGAAGATGATTACAACCAACACCATGAGTCGCTCATTTCAACGAGAAGGAGGTCATTATGGCAAATCCAATTCAAGCCTGGAAGGTGAGTCCAACCAAAATGCGAAGGACCGGCTTCTGGAAATGGAAATGCTGAATTGAGATGTAACAGATGTTGAGTATAATCCAGGAGGCAGTGCTCCAGTGACCGTAAACACTTGTTTGAGGTGCGGGTGTTAACAGTTTTGTATACTGTTGCCTTCAATTTTTGCACATGCGTTTTCCTCTATCGCAATTTCCACTCTCCACATCTATTCTTCGTGAAAGGTGAGTTTTCATAGCGCATGTCTCTGCAGGCAGTAGATCCCTTTCGATGACAACGGAGTGGCAAATAGGTATATGCTTCCTAATTGTAATGTTATCAATTCCTGCTTGGCTCGTGTGGCATAGGTTTTTCATGTTACTGAAGAGTATATCTATTGTACTCGAGCCGTTTGGACCATAGTACGTCTTTAGCATAGAGTCACTGAGTGAACCCTTCTCCTAGGATGTAGTCAATAATCTGCGCGGTTTTCAAATTCAGTTTATCCAATCTACAATTCAGATCACCTGCTTATATTATTGTCTCATTTTTTGGTATGTGGTTTAGCGTTGTGTTTATTTCGTCTATTATATCTTCCGCATTAAATGCTGGTTGGAAGTATGCACTGAAGATACTGCATACTCTTTATTAGGACTACCAGTATATTTTCTGTTTTGTACACTACATAGAAAGGTGATAATTTGGGTTTTAACAGGCATGTTATTCCCCCTCTTGGTCTTTCTAGGGCTCCTGTAATAACATAGTGATTGGGTGGATCCCATGATTTCGTGAGGAAAGCTTCCAATAATATAACAATGTCATGTTCGTTGAAAATATTGATTTCCAGCATATTGTTCGCGTATATAAGACCTTCTACGTTCCAGATCAAGCATTTCAGTTCCATTTCCCTGCGTATCTCTCCTGTCCTGTTATTTTATGTGTATTTACTCTCCGTACTCAGTGTCCTAGACATGTTATGTGGCGATCTGTTGTCCGGCTTGCATGCCTGATCCTCGTCGCCTGAACCGAAAGGGCCGGTTTTATAACGGTAACAAGCTTGCTTTGCTGTGGCAGTCTAGCCTATAAGCAATAGAATGCACAAATAACAGTGCATTCACTTAAGGGCAATCATATCTCAAATGCCTTATTTATTGGATTTTAACATGGCACGTTGTGTAGACTTCACCTGTAATAGGATCCAGGGAGCCAGCAGAGTGGAACTGCAGTGTAACGATAACCTTAGGATTCGAGATTCGATAATCGAACCATATTTCTCTGCAATACGTTGCGCAACCATGTCAATTGTTATTACTTCAACATACACAATAAATGTTGGCACTAGGCTATTTTGCTGTTAGTTATTATTTGATTACCCTATAAACCTGTATGTAAATGTAACATCGTGTCAGAAGTAATTGGTTCTACTGAATTATAGAGCAGCAGACAAAAATTATGGCCAACGTAGAACAAAACGCCCAAAATCAGAGGCTAACTCATAGAATTCATATTCGACAACCTAAACCCCTGGAGTTTGCCAATAAATATGGCACAGGAATGGAAAACATGGAAAGTGTCTTACAACTGGTACACAAAAGCAATTCAGCTGGATAAAGAACCGCCCGAAGTCCAAGTCGCTACGTTCATGTAAACAATAGTTTATGAAGCCGAAGAGATTTTTCAGTCATTTAACCTCACTGAGGCAGAATAACCAGTCATTTAACCTCACTGAGGCAGAACAAACAAACATGCAGGTAATCATGGACAAATTTAACAATTATTTTGTGCCTAAAGCTAATGAAACATATGAAGCATACGTTTCTCATAAAATGTTGCAAGAATCAAACGAAAATTTTGAACAGTTTTTGATTCACGTAACAACTCAAGCAAGAAAATGTAGTTTCGGTCAATTAGAGAAACGAATGCTAAAAGACAAAATTGTTAGTGGCATCAATAATGATACGTTACTTGAAAGATAGTTGGGTACAACAGACCTAACCTATGATAAAACGGTAGACATATGTCAAGCAAGCGAGCTGGCACACAAACAAGCCATCGACATGAGTAAGAATAGCGAATCAGAATCACAGATGTCAGTCACCGCACTCAAGAAAATGAAAAGACAAGGAGCTAACATAAAAATACTGAACAGTTTAATTGCAACAGATGTGGTATGACACATGGAAAGCGATCTTGTCCGGCGTATAAGCAACGATGTAATTTGAGTGGGAAGCTAGGACATTTCGAAGTCTGTTGCAAGTCCAAAAAGGAGATTCATGCAGTACAGGGCTCCAAAGACGACGATGCAACCTCTCAATCGTCACGTGATAGTCATATGGTGTACATTGGCAGTGTTACAGTACCCCCACGACAAGAAGATTGGAAAGAATTAATAAAAGTGGGTAACAAAGCGTTTCATGCTAAACTAGACAGCGGTGCTCATTGTAACGTTATTCCGACTCACATAATCGAGAAACTGGGAGTCACTGCTAAGATAACACCATCCAAAGTAAATAAGTTGGTAACATTTAGTGAACACAGGCTCAACGTTCTCGGAGAAATGAAATTGAAATGTAAGGTCAAGAATCGTCAAACAGAAGTAACATTCTTGACTGTGAATGAAAAAGTTCAACCTATAATCGGCAAAAAGACTTGCGAAGAAGAAAATCTGATTATTAGAGTACACAGCGTGAAGATTAGCAACCCGAAGTTAAATAACGAACAGATGTTTAATGGATTGGGATGTTTCAAGGGTTACGAATACGACATAGACCTTGTAGAAAATCCAAAGTTCGAGATTAGCTCAACTAGAACGATTCCATTGGCCATAAAGGAAACAGTTAAGCAAGAACTTGATAAAATGGATAAAATGGTTAAAATGGACGTCATCAAACGAGTGACGAAAACCACTGTAGCAGCATCTCCTCTTGTAATCGTCAAAAAAAAGGGGCAAATTTCGTTTGTGTATCGACCCTACAGATGTAAATAAAAATATCAAGAGAAGGCATTTCCCATTAAACACGATTGAAGCCATTGCCGCAAGAATCAATGGCAGTAAGTACTTCACATGCCTAGATTGCACTCGAGGTTTTTGGCAAATAAAAGTCTCTGAGAGAACACAAGAATATTTAACATTTGCAACACCTTGGGGACGTTATTCCTGCAAACGTCTTCCGTTCGGACTCTCTTCAGCTCCAGAAGTATTTCAGCAAATTATGACAGAGATACTTCACGACATTCCAAATGTAGAATGCGCCATGGACGACATATTAATTCATGCCAGTACAGACCAGAAACTTCGGGATACCACTGAAATAGTACTTCGAAGACTACATGAAAACGGCTTTAAAGTCAATAAAGAAAAGTGCATATTTATCGTACAAAGAGTTCGTTTTTAGGACACGTTTTGTCAGACAAGGGACTTAAATTGATGAGACAAAAGTCGATGCGATAAAGAAACTCAAAGTACCAAAGAACAAAGAAGAGCTACAGAGATTGTTGGGTATGATAAATTACTTGGGAAAATTAATTCCCTATCAGTCAAAATTGACAGCTCCATTGCGTGCACTATTGAAGAATGATGTTGCATGGATTTGGGGTCCGGAACAGGATCAGGCGTTCAAAGAACTAAAAAAAGCACAGTCCAGCACCCCCGTTTTGAGGTACTATGACGAAAATGAAGACGTGACATTATCAGTAGATACATCTTCAAGGGCATTAGGAGCTGTTCTAATGCAAAGAGGACAACCAGTAGCGTATGCAACAAAATCATTAAACGGCACCGAACAAAATTACCCGCAGATTGTTAAAGAGGCACATGCGATTCGCTACGGCTGTAAGAAATTTCATGACTACATTTGGGGTAAGAAATTAACAGTCGAGTCGGATCACAAACCCTTAGAGTCAATCTGGAAAAAGCCGCTTATGAATGCACCACCGAGACTATGAAAAATATTATTAGATCTCAAGGAGTACAACCCTATCATCGTATACCATAAAGGAAGTGAACTAAAGATTGCAGATACACTTAGTAGAGATTGTGAAGATTCTTACGAAAACGATGAAGAAGAACTCGAAGTTCTAATGGTGTTATCAATGTCTGAAAGCGCCACTGAAGACTTCAAAAGATCAACGCTCCAAGACCCAACTTGCCAGGCATTAATCAAGATGATGAACAAAGGTTGGCCTAACGATATCCTTCAAGTGCCGCAGATATTGAGATGTTTTTTTCACTTTTCGAGATGAATTATCACATTGTGATGGACTCATTTCCAAAGGAGATCGCGTTTTTGTTCCAAAAAGCGAAACACCTAGAGTTCTACAAGTGATTCATAAAGGACATCTGGGTATACAATCAGCACTGAGAAGATCAAGACAGTTAGTGTTTTGGGAAACTCTAACAAAGGACGTAACCAAATTGGTTGAATCCTGCAAAACCTGACAACATACGCAACGTAAACCTGTCCAGGAAACCTTCATAATGAAGAAAATTCCTAAATTACCATTTGAAATAGTATCTTCAGATGTCCTTTTCTACAAAAGCAACAGTTATCTTGTTCTGGCAGACAGTTACAGTGGATTCTACGAGGTGCAAAAGATTAACAAAACAACAGCAGCAGAAATGATTAGTCAACTTAAAATTTGGTTTGCTACACATGGAGTTCCACAAGAATTTCACGCCGACAACGCAACATATTCGTCCAGAGAATTTGTGAAAATTTCAAAGGAATGGAACTTCAAATTAGTTACATCGAGTCCTTGTTTCGCAAGGTCGAACGGATTAGCTGAGAAGTACGTGGACATTGCGAAGCGACATCAGCGGAGAAGATGTACAACTGACCATACTAATGTCGAGAAATACACCAGGAGACCCAGAACTAGGCACACCAACCTCGAGAATGTTTGGAAGGAATACTAGAACTCCAATTTCCTTTTCTAATAACAATCTGCAGCCCAAACTACAAACCGATGTACCACTAAAACTTAAGGAAAAGCGGTCAAAACAGAATAAATATGCTGATCGCGGAAGCAAGGAATCACGACAGTTTCAAAATGACGAGAAAATCTTGATCAGAGATCTAAACAACAAGTGGTACACGGGTAGAATTTTACATCCAGTAACTGATCGCTCATATGTGATTCAGAAAGATGACGGAATAATTTTGCGAAGAAATACCAGTTTCATCAGACCATCGAATATTGAAGGCACAATAACAAAAGAAACACCAATTCAGGCCGATTTAAACGTTGAATCAAATCAAAGTACAAACGAGAGAATGCAATCGTCAATTCAAGATCCACTAACAGACATCCAAGGAAGGTCACGTCTACCAGATGATCCCAACAAAGGAACATCTCCAGTTGAACCGAACGTAGAGAGGGAAGAAACATCAAAAGCACCCTCATCAGAATCATTCAAATATACTACAAGACATGGCAGAACTGTAAAACCAGTAGTTAGGTTAAATCTACAAATCTAATCAGCGTAGAGAAATATTAATTTTATTTTGAGAAGAGAGATGTAACGATAACCTTAGGATTCGAGATTCGATAGTCGAAACATACATCTCTGCAATACGTAGCACAACTATGTCAATTGTTATTACTTCAACATACATAATAAGTTAAATGTTGGCAGTAGGCTATTATGTTGTTAGTTATTATTTGATTACCCTATAAACCTGTATGTAAATGTTAACAATACAATTACATCTGCTATTGTTAGCTTATTTTTTATTTATTTACCTATGGCTTTTAGTGCCGGGAGTGTCCGAGGACATGTTCGGCTCACCTGAGTCTGTAGCTGCTTCCAGCGGACACCCTAAAGGGCGAGCTACAAGTTCCGTTCAATTTCAAGTAGTTCCAATTTTCACCACCAGATATCAATGATACCTAGTGGTGAACGTTGGAACTTTGATAGAGCGTTCTGACGAAATCTAACCTAACAAATTTTGCTTTACACAAGTTTAGTCTGTGAAAGGATCTTTTACATACCATAAATCTATGACATGGGACCGCCGGCTTTACTTCCCCTCCGAAGGAAGGCATACTGAAGGATTTTTAACGCTCTTAAAAAATCCGACGACTTCAGCCGGGTTTGAACCCACTATCTTGGGCATAGCAGTTCAGCATGCTACACCAGAGAGTGATTGAATCTTCCAAAAATTATTCTCACTAAAAATCATTCGTATTATTATAAAAGAAGTAATGCATAACCTATAATTACCTGAAGTTCATGTTCCTCTTTAACTGTTATCCTTTCATCTTCAAATATACCGCCAGCCTCGTTCTGCAGGTTATCAGAGGGCAACAGCTCATTTGGATCCTGAGAAGTATCACCCTATGTTAAATATATAGACACAATATGAGTACTAAGTTAACAGATCCTGGTTAGAGCACCATTTACTACTAAGTACCGTACTGCATTATGTCACTAAGCCTTGCACATCACTAAGATAGCAATGTTACACCATGTGCGAATTAAAATGCAACTTACAATGTTACGGAATTCCTGAGTCAACCATTCTGGCTCACTCTTGATGAATAGTCTTTTCTCCATTATGATCCGGAAACTAGAACTGAGGAACAATTAAATAAAGATATTACCTATACCAGTGCGCAAAATCAGTCTCATATTTAACAAATCAAATGAGGTATTTTAGACCCTTCGAAGTGCACACTGATAACGAGCGCTTATATATCTGTCAACAACAGTAAAACATATACTACCATACACAAAAATTTGATTTGGGGGAAGCATATTAAATATCATATTGTCAGACGATACAGTATCATACCTTAAAAACCTATCAACACGTTTAGGCTAAGTGAAAGTGAACGAAGTTTCCTGCAAATCGACACTAATTGTTTACGAAATAAAACATGCCCCTTTCGTTACAAAACACCCAGTTCAAACTAGACTCTTCATCGTCTCTAGCTGCCAGGTGTGAAACTTTTATAATGTCGTCATAAAACTGTTCCTGGGTGGGTGAAAAAATATCAAACTTGAGATTTTAAGTACCTATACTTGTGCCTATAACATATAAAAATGTGATTACCCTCAGCCAAGTAGTTTTCCATGTACGGGTATAGGCCTATACTTTTAAGTGAGC
Source organism: Meconema thalassinum (assembly GCA_946902985.2). Lineage (NCBI taxonomy): Eukaryota > Metazoa > Arthropoda > Insecta > Orthoptera > Tettigoniidae > Meconema > Meconema thalassinum. Next base: position 1,915,998 of record CAMPQE020000028.1, on the reverse strand, counting down.
GGTTCATAAAAGAGACCTCAAAAACACGGACAATTTTTCATACAACCTCAAATAAATAAATAATTAATAAACTTGACAATAATTGGCTCATATAGTCTCACGCAGAATTAAACAAGGAAAATATTGGTGTAATAGGTCTGTTGGTTTGGTTGTAATTACGGCCTAAACTCGAGTATCCATAATAAAAAATCCGACAGTGGAAACACAAGTTAGACAATTAAATATTGTAATATGAGTGTCAATGTCAATCTGTACTGTAGCCTGTAAACGTAACCGTAATAGACCCTGCATTAGTGATTGACACTTTTCCACTAAAATTTACAAAATAAGGTTTGCGCCCAAAGATAACAGTTCAACTAAGTGTGGTGGTGCAGATCGCACCCTCAAGGAGCTGACGTACGAACTACTGTTGCCCCCACGCCAACCAAGCAGTCGCACGCTCATGTCTGTGGAGCGAGGATGTCGGGTGTGTTTACTTAACTGAATTTCTTAAGGATTTGTTTAAGGAGGTGAGTTTTAATATAGTTTGTGGATTTTTTATGCTTACAGCCTGGATACTTATTCTGGTCATTTCGTAGTCAGGAAGTATTGTAGATTTCGTATCTTATGCTTCTTCAGTTTTAAAACAGCCTGGTTACGAAATAGAACACATGTCTATTACTAGGTCCTTATTTCAATTCGAAACTAGTTATAGACACCTATGTCTATTACTGGGTATATTGACTGTTTTTATTTCTCTTATTGCTTTTGCAGCGAATGATTGCAGTATATTCCATAGAGAATGTCTGTTTTGGTTAGATTTTGTTCTGACTACCGGGACTATTAATTGACAGGGGTGTCTATTTCTGATGCATTAGGGTGTCTATTATTGAATTATAAGGTGTAATATTTCAACAGTCTCCTTTTCAGGTACCGTAACATAAATTAGATATGTGTATTTTATACATTGTACGTCCTACTTGTGAGCTAATAGAGGGGTTTCTTTGCTTTTTAGAGCGACATCATGGGTCTAAGCCTAAACCAAGAAAAATCTGGAATTATCCAGAAGAAAGTATGCTTAATGCAATTCAAGACGTGAAAAGAGGTGTTCCTATCGCTACTGCAGCGAGACAATATGGTGTTCCTCGAATTACACTTATGTATAAGGCAAAGGGAATGTCTCCAATTGCTCGGTAGAAAGGGCCTTGTTCTACTCTCAACTCCGAGGAAGAGCAAACCGTCTGTGACTGGATCGTATCTGTGGCAAAGTCTGGATTTCCTGTTTCAAAAGATGACGTGTTGGATAGTGTTCAGCAGCTAATAAAGGAACTGAAAAGGGAGAACAAAATTGTAAATGACCGACCTGGTCCAATAGTTTTTTGAGAAGAAATCCCAATATCTCCTGTCGTGTTGCCCAGAATTTAACCTCAACCAGGGCTGCAGTGAGGGAAGAAGATATGCAAAACTGGCATAGAGACATAGAAGTCTACTTGAAGAACCATGATTTATTTTCTGTTCTCCAGGACCCTACTAGAGTTTTCAATGCTGATGAGTCAGCATTTTTTCTCAACCTAAAAGGAAGCAAAGTGCTTGCTCAAAAGGGAGACAAAAGTGTTTACCAGCAAGTAAATCGGGATGAAAGGGAATGTCTAACCGTCCTTTTTACGGGCAATGCTGATGGTCAGCTTGCCCCACCTCTTGTGGTGTATAAGTACGAAAGAATTCATGAGGACTTAGCCAACAGCGTTCCCAAGGAATGGGGTATTGGAAAGTCAGAGACTGGTTGGATGACGGGTGCACTGTTCTACGAATTTATAGCTAACATTTTCCACCCATGGATAGTTGAGAAGAAAATTCAACTCCCAGTTCTTCCCTTTGTTGATGGGCACTCATCTCATCTCACTCTACATACTAGCAGATTTTGTGAAGAACATGGTTTACAGTAATAGCACTTCTTCCAAATGCTGCACATCTTCTGCAACCGATGGATCTCGCAGTATACAAGTCACTGAAACTGCATTGAAAGACAAACGTCCACGAGTGGAGACTAAAGAACACTGACAATCCTATCCTTAAAAAAAAAAGGATTTCTCGTTGCTTTTAAAGGAAGTGATTGTTGAAAAATATTCATCATCAAGTCTGCAAAGTGGCTTCCGAAAATGTGGGATAGTGCCTTGGGATCCCAGTGCTCCAACAGCTGGACAAAGGAAACATGTTGAAATGAACAACTCTGTATTAAAAGAGAAAGATTTAGCCATCGGTCTTCATGTCCTTGAACATTTTATAGGTGAAGAAATAATTCAGACTTTTAGATCGTCACAAAGTTGGGATGGTTCATTAGAACAAAAATCTTTATTTGAAGTGTGGCGAAGCATCAGAATAGCAATGGACAACATCCGAAATCCAAATGGTGATTTATCTTCCAATGTTCAGGTCGATGAAGTGCCAGAAACTGTTTTGGAAACAGTCTCCCAAGATGCTGATGTCACTCAAGTTCCCATACCGAGTACATCTTTCAGTGAATGTGGCGGAGTAATACAAAATGATGCCCAAGATATAGGAAGTACTTCTGCAACCAATAATGTTCATTCACAGATTAGTCCTGAGCATAGCATTCTTAATACTGCACTTGCAACGCAAGATAAAACTACACATTCCAATTCGATACCCAGCCCCTTTAAAAGAGCACTATTCTGGCCGGAACTACCAAAAAACAAGAAAAAGAAATGTTCAAAGGAAACTATACCGAGTGTCATCACTTCACAGCAATGGCAAGAATGCAACGAACGCAAGGAAATGAAAAAAAAGAGAACTCGAAGAGCTGAAGAAGGAAAGGGCCTTGAATAGAACGAAAAAGAAGGAAGAAAAGGAAGAAGAAAAAAGGAGAAAGGCACAATAAAAGGCAAATAAAACAAAACCTAAGCCTAGGAGGAAGAAGCCGACAGTGATAGATTCGCCTTCAGGAGACGAATCCGAGTGGATTCCATCAGGAAGTAGCATGGACGATGTAACTTTCGAATTAGAAAGCAGCGATCAATTTCAGAGTGATGCAGAAATACCTGAAGAGGACGTAGGTGGAGGGCGTAGAGCACCGGAAGAATTTAATAAGCAGCTGTCGCACAATGAATCTACAGCTGAAAGTGCAACGGGAAATGTAGAAATTCAAGAAGAGAAACTAGGCGAAGTGCGCAATGTCGTGGCCAAACTTAATTTGCAGTTGTCGCCAAAGTAAACTACACCTGAAGGAGTCATGGAAAATGATTTTATAGTCATTTCCTTAGATGGTAAGAAAAAGAAGATCAAACAAGTTTGTCATGTTCAAGAGGTGAGTGAAAACGGGGATTACAGAGTTGTTCCCCTTTGTCCACGTAATAGACGGAAAACTGTATTCATGAAGAACACTCAAGAAGTGATGATCAATTTTTATCAGGTTATTAAGGTTCTTTCTCCTCCCCTTGTTTTTGGCATAGGAGAAAGTAAACGATATCAGTTTGAAATGCCAATTGAAGTATAAATTCAATGTGATAAATTAATTTCAAGTACATTCACTTACTTCTGTTAATAGGGTTAATCAAATATGTATGTGATGCATGTCTGTAAATAAACATAAAATACTCAGTTAACTCATTTAGGATAATTTTCTCCCAAAAAGACTCCCTGTCAATTACTGGTACACAAGTGTGTCTAATACTAGATTTTTTAAAAAATGTGTGTCAATTACTAATGCAATTTCACATTCAAAGAAACACTATCTTAAAAATATCTCACATCAATTTTTTTTCTTTTTTTTTTAAAGATCATCACAAAGCAAGGTACATGCAGCTAAATAATAGCTTTATTAAAGAGATGCAGTCAACACTGCTGATGCACTTCCATAAAAATGAGATACAATTCATTAATGTGTCTATAACTGCTACGTTTACCTTAAACAGTTCATTAATTCTTCACCAGAGGGGTTCCTTCCTTATATGGTATCTCTTTCACAAGGCAATATATAGGCTACGGTATATATAACATTTGATTCACATACCTTCTGGGAGCTTCTGGGAATCATTCATTGTTCATTTTCGATAACCATCGGCATTGCTGCAGCGGAAATAATTCCATTTACTACCTATCTATAACAGTTATACTAATTATTCCAGTGACGGAATCCCTATGTAGAACGGTAGGCCTACCTGTCAACTACCGATAATATAGAAACGCCTCCAAGGGCATATAAACATTATTTTTTTGCAGGGGGCCGACCATCCTGGAAATTTGAGAGTACGGTATTCTCAGGGGTTTCATTATCATCATCATCATCATTTACCCTTTTCCAGTTGACACTGGGTGGGGGCAAATATGGTTCCTCTCCACTTTGTTCTGCCGTTCCACCATTCCTCTTTCGACACAGTGTTCCAATCCAGGCTCCGTTTTCTAATACTATTCTCCACCGAGTCCATCCAACGCATTCTTGGTCTTCCTCGTCCTCTCTTCCGTGTCATCGGTCGTTCCAGTGCTCGTCTTGGTAGCCTTACTTCATTCATCCGTTTGACATGTCCAAATATCTGAATCTGTTTTGCTCCAGTTTGTCATTTAGTTTCTGTACTCCCAGTTCTTTCCGTATATCTTCATTTCTCACCCTGTCCCTCCTCGTTTTCTGGACCATACGGTACTTCTCAGGAATCTCATCTCAGCTGCTTGTACTCTGCTCTCATCCCTCTTAGTCATTGTCCAAGTTTCTGCTGCATATGTCATTATAGGAACATAATATGCTTTGTACATAACTTCTTTAGCCTTAATTGGTATATCCTTGTTCAGTGGCGGGGGGGGGGGGGGGTACCCCCCTCGCCCCACCCCCATTGGAAAATCGACAGGTAGTGATTTGTGTCTGTGGCGATGTACTGTTGTCGCCTTTCGGCCCGGGTCCCCATTAGTGGCTACACACGTCTTCGTGACAACGTATAACCACAGTCGACCTACAGATCGCGAAGCTAGGCTCATATTTTTTCTACCGCGAGACAATAATGCTCTCATGCAGCCAGCAAGAATGTGCCGACTGCGCTATTGTTTTAGATCACTTATTGGGGGGTGGTTGGATCTAAAACGGAAGTGTTATTGTGTTAATTTATAAGAAAGTGCCTAAAAGGGGGTAGCTTCCCGTAGTCGGGCAAGCTGACCAGTGTAGAGTGTTGTTTAGTGTTAGGAACTAGGGGGCGCTCCTATAAAAGATGTAGGTGTATTTTAGGGGATGGAACTAAGCGTACGGGTCAACGCGCTGGTCTTCCAGCTGGCTGGCTGGTTATATAACCGATGGTGCACGCGTCAGCTTTGTGGCGCGCGCTGCTCCTAGCAGTCGGGTCTATACGGGAATACAATGATACTTGCGCTAGCAAGTGTCTGGCTACGGTACGTCACGTCTAATCGTGACGGAGGATTCAGGATGGACTGTAGGACATAAAGAGGCGTGTAAACAGTAATACAAGTGTGCTGTACTGACCAAGTGTTTATTGGTCAGTGATATGGAATTATGAGTCCCTTCTAGGGGATGTAGTAAATGTTACAATGTAAGTGTACAAACTTGTGTATACAATTTGTGGGTAAAGGTTACAAAGTATAGGACTTCTGAACACGTCTGACTCACCTGATGATACCAGCGATAGCCTCCGGCCGATGCACTGTAAGACTGGTAATTGAGAGAGAGTTTGTCCTACTTAAGGCTCCCTCTTATAGTCTTCGGCATTATGCTGTCAGCATTCCGCTGCATAGATGCCCCAGTTAATTGTGTGTCGCTGTTTGTGGTAGTGATGCAAGTATTGGGTAAGCTTTCCATACTGGTTAGCTGCCATTGCGGTGTTAATAGATGTTGTTCTGGACTTACAAGATTTGCCAGTTAGGGGTGATTTCAATAGATGATGGGGGAATGGCCTCCAGGGGGTGCAGACCCCTGGGGGGCTGTACAAGCCTCTTCCTCCATTTATTTCGCGTCCCCGCGAACGGGAACGGAACTTGAGGTTGGGATGTTGATGTAGTAGATATAGTTGATGTGGTTGTTCTTGAAGCCCCCTCGTATCTTCTGTTGGTGTCTTCCTCGTCGTCGTCGTATAGAATGGGTGATGTCGTGTTGATGTGTAGGTGTGAGGTCAGCTCGTGTTCAGAGGGGTGGGTTATGGGATGTACAGGTATATATAACATTGGCATTGACATTGTAAAAATGGAAATTGACATTGAAAAAATTGACATTGCCATTGTTGGCATATTGCAAGTTTCAGAAAGAAGAAAAAAAAACATGGTTTTGATACTTATCCGGTACATTGTTGTGCAGGGAGGAAAAAACCCAGCTAGACGAGGAATTGTGTCGTCCGGCTTTATTTTGGGGAAAAAAGTGCTCCCTGCTAAGAGAAAGATAGAAGAGGTAGAAAAAAATGGGTGTTCCAGGGTATAATTTAAGGGAAATATTCAAAATGCATTTATTGATTTGGGATAAAACAGAACACCCTGACAAATGGGGAAGTTAGAAGAAAGAAAAATGAAAGACAAAAAATCATAGACATTGTGTACATGTGATTTTAACAAACAAACAAAAAAGTATACAGTTTAATGTGCTATGTTGCGATGTTCATATGTTGACATTTTAGGAATATTATTGATCACCTCCGCCGACAATGTGGGGTTGCGAAGTATTATATATACATTGATTTCTAGTGGAATAATTGCCCGTGGGCGCATGAATTTGTATTAAGTTACCCTTTAAAATTATCAATTACAATGATCTTATATTTAACTTAAGCGCGCTAATCTCTTATGATTCTAGTTTTTGGTACCTCGCGTGCACGCTACTCGTTTGTACGTACGCGCCGTCTCACGGCTAATCCTTCACGGCCACTTCCTGGTACGGTTTAGTGGTCGTACCGCTTGTAATGTATTTCTATTCTGTGAAGCATCCTCTGTGGGTGAATGCTTTCACACTTGACAATGAGAGTCGCCGTCACATGTCGGTTGCGCCCTCATTGTCGTAAGTTGCGTCGCATTTTGACGCTTTACTTTCTTCTTGTTTATGCTGATCTGCCAGCAAGCCTGATACCCCACAGGCACCAGTCCTGCAGTGCAGATTTTTGAAGTGTAGCTGTAAAAAAAATGTGGTGAGTGTGTGAGAGTGTGTTAGGATTAGTGCAAGTTGACGTATATAAAAAAATAGTACATAATCATGGCATGCCGCAAATAATATGATGCTGCTATATGGCAGTGAAATCCCTGTCACCAGTTTCCTATATCTGGTGACGCCGCCTGAAAAGTGGAGAGGTTAAAAAAAAACATATTAGTATGACATGTTCTCTATGTCGCTTCCTGTGTCATTGTTTTTACTGGCTGAAGCTCTTCTTTCTCTGGAAAAAATAGCATGATTAATGTCAATTTGATGTATGCCCGGGCTTACCCTATACGGTGCCGTAATGTTGTTTCTTATTCTCAAGGTGTTTATATAACCTAATTACTCTAGCTAGTCTACTTAATGTATTACCTTAATATTACCTATCTTACTATGTTGTCTTAACATGTTGTCGGACTTATCCCGGTAGCGGAATTTTGGTTACCGGGTGCCGAAATTTTATCTTAATATATGTAAAAAAAATTGCCTTAAATGTAAAACTATGCTGTATATACATGCCGAGTGGACCTTACTCTAAAGCCGAAATGCGCTGTGCTATTATTAGCAACAGCGGTGAGTAATTTTGCTTACATCTAAGTGACCTTAAAAATGGCACTGTGGCTTAAATACTAAAATTTAGATGGAGGCTGTCCGCTCGATTTCTCTCGCGGGGGTGCCCTTGTAGTACATTGTTGGGACCGGAACCCAACAATGCCTCGTAGTCCCCTCCGTTTTAATCCTAATTGTCGACATCTATGCTAAATGATTACGAACTAGTATTAACCTAGTCGCAGGCGGCTTACGGTGCCCCTGAGCAAACCGTTTCGCCCGCTGCATGTTCCTGCTCATTACCGTTGTCTTTCATACGTTGTCGTAGTTGGGTCGCCCACTTAACCCCTCTAGACAGCTCGTTGCATGTCTATTTAATGCGCTTGACTGCCCGCTGCGTCGCCATTTATGTGGGCATTGGACATTGTCCAATGGCATAATATTATCTTCGCCTTTATTGGCAATCGTAGTGTGCTTTACGCAGTAGTAGTAATCTCTTCGCCTTTATTGGCCGCAATTATATTCTCTTCGCCATTGTTGGCCGCAATTATATTTTCTTCGCCATTGTTGGCCGCAATAATATTCTCTTCGCCATTGTTGGCCGCAATAATATTTCACTCCAGCGCACAGGAGTCTTGCTTCCCGCTGTAGAAGCCCTACTTACTTAAATTTAGCTACAAGTCTAGTCATACTTTGGGTCGTCCCTAGGGTCAGCCCCTGAGTCCGGCGCTGAGTGAGCTATTTCTCCCACCATCCTCAGAAAGTCTCCCCTGCAGGTCTTGGCTTCGATGACCGTGGCACATAGTGGGTGTAACTGTCTCCGACAAGGGGGATAGGCTAGATGCACCTCTAGATCTTGACGTTTGCCCGTGCTAGGTCACGAATGCCTCGACCTTACGTGGTTCGTCTGTTCGGTCGGGTCAGTGATTTGTTGAGCCAACTGGGGTAAGAGTCATCATCACCTTCCCAGCTCTGCCCCAGTGTGGTGCCTCTTGCCTTCGACTTATGCCGTTATCACCAATCAGAGTGTTTCAGATTCCTTTTCATGTAAAAATAAATATATGGGCGTAACCTGTGTTAATAATTTATTTTGTGTAAAATGTAAAATATTTCAAGTGTTGTGGGGTGGTAGGACTTCTAAGTGCATAGACTACTTTAGGTCTCCTATGCTACATCAGGTTCCCAGCTGTAATGCTTTGTTGCTGTTCATGGAGGCGTTAGTAGGGTTCATGGTATTAGGTTCCCTGTTATTAGGATCCGGGGGTCGTTATTTGGTGAATAGGCTTGAAGCAAGGTAGGAAGGGGTTGCGCACCCTTGTGTTCCACGTTAGTGGTGGCCTGGAACCGGTGATGGTGCTGGGATGCTTCTACAATGAGTGGACTGGGGTAGGTATCCCCTGGGATTGCAAAAAGTTTTATAAAAATGCCATGCAGGTTTGATAGTAATAATCCTTGGTATATGGATGGGATATTTCATGCGTGTATCTGGGAATGAGGCATATCCGCCCTCATGTGAGGATAGGTATAGAGTGAGGCGTAATAATATTATGTCCCTTTCATGCGGGATTATTTAATAAAAAAGAATTGTTAGTATAGAATTTTGGCCTCATCTCTGACTTAGAGATGCGCATTACGCTTATTTATTGTTTCCTGATACACCCCTCTCATTCAGGTGTTAGCGTTGAGATCCAAGGCGTAGTAAACCTTCTCTGTATACTCATGAAGTCTATCATCCCCTATGTATGCTCTGTAATGTAGTGTAGCTGTTTTCATCGTGTCTGTATGTCTGCGTTGGTCATGTTGGATGTGGGAAGGTCATTGGAGGGGAATTAGGTATTATCCAATGGTAGCCTTTAGGTGGTATATCGGTAATCCCGCTGGGATTATCCACCTATGCTTTTGTCATTCTCCCTTGGTCGATGTCTGCTCTCTATCCGCTTCATGGGATAGTAAAGCGTCTAATGCAGCCAGTGGTCGCAGTATGCCTGGCCATTTCCTGATAGCCTGGAATGATTTCTTTTAGAAATAAAATCGCGAAAGGAAGTTATTAGGGGAGAGGTCTTGTTTCCTCAGAGCCCCTGTCTGTGTTCGCTCCTGATTAGTGAGCGCGTGTGTGTGTGCCTATGTCCCGTTACACCATACGGACGGTTGGTCTGTGATAGGCTAAGTCCTAATATGTATCGCGTGTATGGGCAGGAGGTGCCCGCGGCCTGTCAACGTCTTTGCGAACGTGCTCCTATGGGCCCAAGATAAGTTCCGGTCTGTCACGTCTGTCCATTGCTAAATGTCACAAATGTTTTTGCAGTGTTAAAAATGTGTGGCCTTATGATTGCTTTGTGCTTGTAATTTCATGGTTAATGCTGATACAACAATAGTGTCTGTCACCAGCAGTATTGCAATGTGACGAAATCTGCGAGTCAGCGGTTTGTATGTGTAATGGTAGGCTCGGACGTTATGTATGTCATCTGCCGACACTGCTTTCTTGCACGTATGCAAGTGTTGTTATTGTTCTAGATTCCGGGCGGACCAATGTAGCAATTCGTCCTATTTAGCTAGTACTGTTGTGTGGCCACTATTCCATAAGACCTTTGTCTTACGAAATTTTCCTACCTGTGTCTGGGAAATCTATTTTCTATGTCAGGTGTAATTGAAATTTTATGCCTGGTTTTTGGCGGGAGGAAATGTGGTATTCCCTGTTCATGTACCTGTATGGGCCAATTTCGGTGTGGTTGGAAGCCTGGATAGTTGTTTTCCATGGTGTCCAATTTTTCCTGGGCTTCAGACCCGCGATCTCATGTCATTCTCTGTGTTCTATGTCTGCGTTGTGTTTCTGGGATTCAGGTGTCTTCAGTGTTGTTTTTGCTTGTGTCTCTCGTACCAAAAATACCGTTGGTTAGTTAGTTTTTGGTACGGGCGTGTTGTGTGGTTATGAGTTCGGACCCGGCTTGCCGTAAAGACCTGGTATGACCATATCTGTGCCGTATATATTATGGCACGTGTACCGTGTATTTGCAATGCGCAAATGAAAGTACGCATTGCTGTGAGGAGTTTGTGTATTTTTGAATTCTCCTCGTAGTGTAATTTGGGGAGTTATGAGGTTTTAGACTGGGCGTAAATGATGCCATGTGTTCTGCTCTGAGAGCTGCCAGCATATTGCTGTCTGTAAGCGTGCAGGTTACCCATGAGACTTGTGTTATCGCTGAGTGTGGCAGTATTGAATTACAATGTCGTGCGCGCTCACTTGTTACTTGTTTTGATAATGCTTTGTGTCCGGCACATGTGTGTCTAATCGGCTTGCTCTCTGTGACTGTGAGTAGTGCTTTCCGCACTGTAAAAGAACCTTTCAATAACTACATTGGTGTCCCCAAACTTTGTGTGAACTGTATCGTGGGTCGAATTTGTCCCTTCAATGGTACAAAATGTCATTATGCCCGCGTGTTTTCGGAACAGTTTGGTAGTGTATTACTGTTGTGTAGCAATTTAAATTGACTGTGTGTCTTCCAAAAATATGTAGGGTTTCCCAAAGTCTGGGCTTTTCACCCTATGGTGTGTTTGCGTTTTAGCTTGCGTGTTGTTATGGCGGTGAGAAAAAGTCATGTTGTAGGCAGTGTATTGTGTCACGTATGCCTATGGATTAAATATACAGTTCACTTGGCCACCTTCCTTTCACGGGATTAATGGGTGAGGCAAAAATAATGAGTTATGCCCCACTCCGTATTAAGAGAGCACTTTGCGAAAAGAGAAAAAAAATAGAAAAACTATATTGTATCCCGCCTGCCCACTGTTTTATGCTTATCAAGGCGGGTTGCCGGGCGGCGATAGTCTGTAAAAACTGTGTCGTAAATATGAAAAATGTTTAAAAATGAGGAATGGGACCTGAGCGCAGTATTCACTTATTTGGTGACGTTAGTACTACAGTAATCTAGTTACGTCTCAGGGGAATCTACCGACACTGTCTAGTACACCTTGGGAAGGCCATTGCAAGACGTATTTGATACATGTGTATCCACGTCACTAGCAAAGCCAGTGCACTATGGGAGTCGAAACTCCACTCCAAAGCAATTATAACCTTACCTTGGCATTGAATATATATTTTCAAAAGAAAAATATGTATTATCCGTTGAGCCATTATATGTTTAAGCACAAATTATGCTAAATGTTCCGGCATAACTCAACAAAATGACAGTGTCTCGCCCCGGTGTGCAATTGGGCTTTTCAGTTGGTTAATGCACACCTCACCAAATTTTTGAAAAATAGTTTGCGACTCTTAATTCTTGCCACGCTTATGGCTCTCGCCCGTCACAAGAGAATCTATCAAACTGTGGGACCGGAACATAGAACACTTAGTCATTTCTACTTAGAAAGACCCGCTTAAGCTCTATGCTGTGATTTGATGCTTAAGCTGTGTTTAGAATAGCTCTTTCCGGCCTGAAGCCGCGCGTCCTGCCTGATTGGCTTCCGCTTGGCTTTGGATATTAGAAATTTTACGTTATCCAAGTTATGGTGTGAACCAACTACGACCGATAACCATTGATGGCCTGAGAGAAAAAATGCCAGGGTTCAAAAAAAAACAAGAAGGATTTAGAATTATGCACTTCTGATTTAGCCATGTTGCACTGCATATACCTGAGAGAGAAAAAAAAATGTGCAGTTTATGTTTGTAAGTACTTGTTTGTCTATTATTGTATTTCCCCCGTGTAAAAGAACTTACGTGTACTATAATATTGGTGCAAGTGATGTTGGAATATGTTGTATTCCCGGTGAAAGTCGTTATCCTTGTTCGAGCGTCAGTGCTCGGAAAGGTGGACACCGTCGTCCTGTCACTAGGGTGTAAGCCCCTGAGATCCACTGAGGTGCCCCTTTGCTATTTTTCGGAGGAGTTTGTAGCAAAGTACGACCGGGCCTGCTTTCACCGTAGCGCTTGACCGTTGGTCTGAGTATGCCTGTGTTCGAGGAATTACTTGCGCTTTGCGCTACCCGAGTGGAGTTTACGGGGGTGTGTAGAATTTTGACTGACCTGTTTCGTGGGGTAGGCAATAGGACCCTTCTTATGCCCTGTTTACCGTGTGTTAGCGTTTGGTCAGAGTGTACGGGTGTGTATTGTGCATCCTGAGGGCCTAAAGGCAACACCCTCTTATGCATACGCACCTGGGGTACAGATGCCGGTGCCCGCTTTCGTCCTGGCAAAATTGCCCTTTGGACTAGCGGCAGAGGCCGTTTGATGGCCTGTGTATGCCCTAGCGATGTAGTGGCGTGTAGTCTGATCGCTTCCTGGCCTGTGGCCACGGCAGACTCCTGCCGTTGTGTTAGCCTATTTGTGTAGGTGTGTGTAGGCTTAATGTGCTGTAGGGCGGGCTCTACGTCCTCAGCCCATGACGTGTTTACCTCCCGTTGTCTTCCTGTCATACTATGTGTGTCTGAGGGTCCTGGCGTCAACTCCCTCTCGTCCCTTTGTTGCGAGGGGGTTGACCTAGGTTGTGCTGCCAGGTTTGGCAAAATTGCCTTCCGAACCGGAGCTAAGGGATGTGTAATGGTGTAAGCTTGTCTCCTCAGTGTATTGGAGTCTAGTCTGGCCGTCTTCTGGACTGTGGCCACGGTGAACTCCTTCCCTTGTGTGGCAGTACGTGGCGAGAGGGACATCCTCGCAAATTGCCGAGTTAGCGCATCTACGCTTATGTCCTCTCTCGGCTGGGCTGGTGGCCCTACCCTGAACTCAAAAATGGCCCAGTGAGCCCGGAGTTCCTTATGTTCGCCCCAAATTTGGGCGTACTGCCTGTTGAGGCTCATGGCCTGCTGGTAAACTGTTGTATCAATGTGCTTGTGTCCTATACAATTCTGTGGCCGCCAATTGGAGAAACGCTTGTTGGCGAATGAGCTCCCTGTATTGAGTGTGTAAACCTGTGTAGTGCACCCTCATTCTCTCGAGGGTTGCATTATCTATTACGGGACCATGTGTGGTGATTAATTGGTCGTATATTCTGTTTCTTTGGACATGGATCCTGTTGAGGTGTTCATGTATGTGCCTCAAGTGCTTATGTGCGCATCTTAATCGCGCTGTCCTACCCTCTGACGGAGTGTATGGCTGTTTGCCCTGTATTGCCCCGATTTTTGTTTGGAGTGCCCGTATCTGTGTTTGCCGGCTTTGTATGTGCCTCTGGCATCTGAGCAATAATGCTAATAATATTGGCGTACCCCTACTGCCTCTATGGCTTGCAATCTCTGTTGCTTCTGCAAGAGGTGCCATTGTGAATGAAGTGTATGTGTCTTCTAATAATAAAAAAACTGTGCGTGTTTGACAGTGTGCTTTGTATCTCTCTGATTCTTTCTGGGGGCTGGGGGTTGATGTGGGAGAAAAAATTCCCTGTGTAGCTAGTTATAAGCAAAAAAAATGATGCTTTCTATCTGAGGAAAAAATTCACTGTTCTGCTTGGCTGCGTGCGGTTCGGACCGTTTTGACCACGAGAACTCGTTGTATGAGCTCCTATTTTACTATGCGTGGTACCCGGCCTCCACCATCTGTTTTAGATCACTTATTGGGGGGTGGTTGGATCTAAAACGGAAGTGTTATTGTGTTAATTTATAAGGAAGTGCCTAAAAGGGGGTAGCTTCCCGTAGTCGGGCAAGCTGACCAGTGCAGAGTGTTGTTTAGTGTTAGGAAATAGGGGGCGCTCCTATAAAAGATGTAGGTGTATTTTAGGGGATGGAACTTAGCGTACGGGTCATCGCGCTGGTCTTCCAGCTGGCTGGCTGGTTATATAACCGATGGTGCACGCGTCAGCTTTGTGGCGCGCGCTGCTCCTAGCAGTCGGGCCTATACGGGAATACAATGATACTTGCGCTAGCAAGTGTCTGGCTACGGTACGTCACGTCTAATCGTGACGGAGGATTCAGGATGGACTGTAGGACATAAAGAGGCGTGTAAACAGTAATACAAGTGTGCTGTACTGACCAAGTGTTTATTGGTCAGTGATATGGAATTATGAGTCCCTTCTAGGGGATGTAGTAAATGTTACAATGTAAGTGTACAAACTTGTGTATACAATTTGTGGGTAAAGGTTACAAAGTATAGGACTTCTGAACACGTCTGACTCACCTGATGATACCAGCGATAGCCTCCGGCCGATGCACTGTAAGACTGGTAATTGAGAGAGAGTTTGTCCTACTTAAGGCTCCCTCTTATAGTCTTCGGCATTATGCTGTCAGCATTCCGCTGCATAGATGCCCCAGTTAATTGTGTGTCGCTGTTTGTGGTAGTGATGCAAGTATTGGGTAAGCTTTCCATACTGGTTAGCTGCCATTGCGGTGTTAATAGATGTTGTTCTGGACTGACAAGATTTGCCAGTTAGGGGTGATTTAAATAGATGATGGGGGAATGGCCTCCAGGGGGTGCAGACCCCTGGGGGGCTGTACACTATGTTGGTGTATGTTATTGTTGCTGGATTTACTGCATGTGAACATTGTGTAAAGATTATGTCTTTAATTTAACATGTGCTTTACAAGAGGAGATGTGCAGTTCAATGTTAGAAGCAATATTTCAGTGTTGCTAAGTAACCTATATGATCAATTTTAAGTCGGTCAACACGAGTGTACGGTACCCAATTAGATTTGGTGGGCAGTGACAATTTATCTCCTAATGCCTGAAATAAAAATACATGAATCGTTTATACACTTAATAAAACACTTCTCACTTAAGATGGGGGGTGTTGTATGAGAAGCGTTTTATTAAATGTATAAATAATTATTTTACTATGAATTTCACAGGGAAATTAATTTTTACTCCTTGCCCAATCTAATTGGGTGCATTCGTGCTGACCGACTGGGAAGTCCGACTGTTCAAATAGCAAGACGACACCCGAGTTTCCAAAGGACTCTAAAAGGTAAGGTTTGAGCTATGGATTTTAGGCCAGTATTATAAAACATTTCAAGGGGAGCAAGATGGTGCAGTGGCTTTAGCTGCTCGTCAATCACCCGGACGGCCGGAGTTCCAATCCCGGTGACAGTGGGGTGGAATTTTCACCTGAAAAATTACGTGGCGTCAGGAAGGGCATCTGGCCTTAAATCTCCGGCCTAAACCAAAATGAGCCTGACTGACTCCGGCGACCCCAATTAATTGGGATACGCAGTAGAATGTATTATAAAGCTTTTCAATCAAACAACGGAACTAGGTCTTTAACTGGTTATAAATCAATAATAATGTTATTGGTTTTAGATCCCTTTTAACTACTGTGACGTTTAGAGACACAGGGGTGCCGGAATTTTGCCCTGAAGGGGATCTTTAACGTGCCAGTAAATCTACAGACACGGTTACCACGCATTTATGCAACCTTAAATGCCAGCTTACTGCGCCAGGATTAGATGCTGCAACCTTGGCAGGCGAGAACGTTACCGCTGAGCCACGGAGCCAGTCGGTTATAAATCAGAAACATGTCTCGGTAGGATATCTATGCATGGCCTCGGTGGCGTAGTCGGTAGCATGCTCAACTGCTATGCCCAAGATCGCAGGTTCAAACCCAGTCGAAGTCGTCGGGCCCATGTCATAAATTACGGCACGTAAAAGAACTTACAACTACAATTGGTAGTGTCTAGCCAAAATGTGTAGGCTATTGGGTTAGACACGCTCTATCAAGTTCAAACGTTCGCCGTTGGGTTTCAGTTCTGGTAGCTTAAGTTGGAACTACTTGACATTGAAATGCCCTGCTATGGCCATTGGCTGCAAATCAAATATAAATATCTATGCATTTTGAAAATTAAGACATACGGTAGGCTAAGTAAACGAAAAAGATGTCATCTCAAACACTTGCCGACATTTTAATTTTGAGATGTAGAAAATGGCTTTTTAATAGTCAGAGAGCTGATTTAATGAATAAAGATTTTGCACAAAAATATAAACTTATTCTCGAATCCTTTGGAAGCAAGCCAATTTATGTCGTCAGAAAATGCCCACAAACATAGATGTGGTACACTGTTTGTCAATTCTTTTATGAAATACCTGGTCTCCCACATGGCTGCTGTGAAGGTATGGTACACAATTGTTATTGCCGATATTATGTAAAATTGGCATTGTATTATTTTGTCAAATTCAGGAATGAATGGTTTCAAACCCACAGAAAAAAATACGAAGTGCCTACAATTGAGCCATTTAAGACCTTAAGATCCTTTTATACATTTCGTTTCACAAATCACACTTGTATTTTTACTAATTTATCATAATGTTACTCAATTTTACGGAATAACTAGCTTTTGATATGGTTAAGAATTTAATATTATATTATACCCATACTATCAACCCGCCCCGGCTTCGCCTGGTATCTTAAAGGGGTCACTCAGCGTAAGAATAAAAGGTGCACGGGCGGTAGGTCTCAGACGCAATTCAGAAAAGTCGAGATGAACAGCGAAACTCCAAACACTTATAGTCTACTCTTCTCTGAAGTCTTAACTCGACACGACTCGACAGTTAATGCTGGTGGAAGCTGGGGTGATGGGCTCGCTCGCTAGCTCGTAAACTCGCTCCGAAGCTAGTAATTTAAATTTCCACTGAATGGAGATTGTTGGAAGAAATTAAAACGTAAAATCACTTATAGTTGGCGATGTATTAAAGATAAAGATATGCTGTCGCGGACACCTTTGTAGAAGTTTTCATGCTGACCAATTCCTACTCTCATAGTATATAGATATTTTTATGGTTTACCCAGCGTAAGCTTAAAAGGCGCACGGAGGTAGGTTTTCCTTCGACACAATTCACTGAAATCGTTACTGCTCTGCTTCCTTTGGTCATAAGTGAATGTTTTCCTACAGAAACCTTCCTCGAGAAATTATTTACTGAATGGTGAAAACCGCATCAAAATCCATTCATTGGATTGAGAGGTTACCCGTTACATCCAGGAATCGTGGACTTGGTTTTATGTAGAGATGCCAGCGACGATCATTAAAACAAATACATGAATTTATAACTATTATTGCGCCCTTATCCTATAGGCCCTAGGCTAAGTTCGCATGGTTCTTAGTCATGCAAAGAGTACAGCGTTTAAATGAGCTTCAAATTACAGAAGAGAAGGAGACCTGATTGTATATCATCGACTTAGGACAGTATGGACTATGAATTCTATGTAAGACTCATTAAATACGTCATGCAACTATACCTAGGGATACTTATAGAGGACTGAACTAATCAAAACGGAGCATTCTTTTTAAGTTTCTATGAGTTAAAAGCGTACAGTATATCACCATTGAGGCTGTTTTCTGTAGTAGTTGGTGATTTAACGTGACTTATGTTTAAAATGGAAATAATCACTCAGGTGAGTTAACATTCAAAGAAACCTTTCAAAAATGAAATCATCTGTTCTCAAATAACGTGCTCAAGGCAGTTAACAGCTTGCTGGCCGCCACGAGCGCTAGTGTCGCTTCACCTACAAAGAGGATGCAATTACGTAACGCAGCGAGCTTCGCGACTGTGTATTTTAGACTGTGGTAATACAACTCCGTCCTCCCAGGGTTGCCAATCTAACATTTCCCCCACGAATTAACTAATAGCTTATTGCAAACTGAGGCTAGTTCCAAATAATTTTGAATCCCATATTAGCTTTTTTTCTATTCTTGACGGGAGAGAAGTTATATGTAAATTAATCTATTTTTGATTAATATAACGCGCTTTTAATAAAGACTTAGAAAATTTTATGGGTACATTGACACTAATTTTGGGATCATTATTATCATCTTGAGCATGAGATAACCATCAGCCGAGTTGCTTCATATTACGTAAATATTATGTCCAGCAATTCCCCGAATTACGGTTATCTCCCAGTTACGAATGAGTGAAATTTGTCGCCTGAGTAGTAAAAGCAATTAAACCTTTTTCCGGCTGCATGTAGCATTAGTTATGTAAGAAGGACCTTGGTAGGTGACAAAAATCTTCGAAAATGCTACTTTAGGCATTCCGGACTAATTGCAATATAAAGCACAGGATCTTGTTGGAAAAACTGAATAAACTTAAAAATGAGTACTGGTATTGAATTACCCATAAATCAACATGATACATCGTGAGAGGACATGCCCACTTTTGCTGAGACCTCTGTAAATAATTTTTCTTGTTGAGAGATACGCAGTCTTCAAGTTGGTAGCACAGATATTGAGTTTATTTTGCTCCTGTCAGGGGAACAGGAATATTCTAGATTTACCATTGAGGTGAGACATTTTAGTCTAAGACTAACTTAATTTCTTGAATAACTGATTTGTTTTTGTCTTTTGAGCATATTGTATTACTCCAAAAATTCGGGATCAAAATACATGAAACTTTTCTTGTGTAATAATATCTCATAGAGAAATGGAAATAACTGTAGAGTTGTTGTTAATTCATTTGAGGGGCTTGAGACACCTCGGTCATCAGCCCCGTGTAGTTGGGAGTGTGTTGAAGCTGTCCGGCAACCTGTATTGCTGTGATGATTGTAGTAGTGTGTGTAAATGTATCAGGGACAGGGATGGAGTAGACGCTCCGGGACTTGCGCAAGGCACCATCCCGGCAATTTCCTGTAGGGAGTTTAGCAAAACCCGGGGTAAAAGCACACTCAGGATAACCACTGTCGGCACCGGGATTCGAACCTACGATATCCGTTTACCACAGCTGCCCTCACGATCATGGTGCACGTTTGACGAACGCGGCTATGCCGCGGGATGAAATGCTTGTAAAATTTGGCTTGAGTACCTATAACCCCTCCCGTTGGTCGATCCTGGCTACGCTACTGTCCTTGTTCCATACTAGTCCCCGTACCTGTTGGTAGAAAGCACTCCCGAGTTGTATTCTTCTGCTAATTTCCAAATCTAGTCTTCCATCTTCAGTCAGTTCACTTCCCAAGTATTTGAAGTGTTTCACCACTTCCAATTCCTTATCCCCTACTCCTTATCTCCTCTCAGGGGATTGTCACCGCAAAATACCCAGACATATCAACCAATAACTTAGAGCATAGGCTATAACCTAACTTTGTGTAGGCTAATTATTTTAGATACCGGTAAGAGTTAATTGTCAAATTCTAAGTTTACTTCGCAGCCTGGTTCGCGTTTAAAGAACCGCTACAGCTGGCCGTAGTACTACTAACTACCGAACTGGTCTGGTTGTTCTGGGCTGTGTTGTCATTGTTTGGCTGTATATTACTACCACTAGGCTGTCCTCTTCCTTGACCCCTATTCTGGTTGTAATTATTGTTATTATAATTTCTCCCTTGATTTCCCCTGAAATCATTGTTTCTCCCTTGATTTCCCCTGTAATCATTGTTCCTCCCTTGATTTCCCCTGAAATCATTGTTCCTTCCCTGATACTGATTACCATAGCCATTTCCTCTGTTCTGATTTAGCTGATTATTATTATTTCTATTTTGAGCGTTGGCTCCTTCGCCACCGTTCCCTTGAACTTCCTGATGCCTGGCTTCATTAGGCTTATTATTATTATTACCCTGGTTCCTATTGAAATTGTCCTCATAACCCCCTCTCCCTAGTGCATCAAATGTGCTTAACAATAATTTTCTACTTGTGATATATTCGTTGTAAGTTCTGCTTGTACAGCACTGTATTAATTCGTAGCAGAAATATCTAAATTCAGCACTGAAATAATTATGTACGTACACCATTCTTTTTTCTCAGTAAGTGGATTTAAGAATGTTCATGGTTTAATTATTTTATTACCTTGGTTAACCGGAAACCTATGTTTAACAATAAATTTTGTTAGTCCCGTTCGTTTCCGGTGAAGGCAGGTTTTGCGAGAAACATTTTGCTTGACTTAACATCACGAAAAGTTGTTCTGAATAGTATAGGTGATTTTGTTTTCATTCACCTTTGTATTGTATTCTGTTATTAATCATTTTCATACACATCATTATGGGTCTGAATCAGTGGCAAAGCCAGGGGGATTTATTACTGGGGGTTAGGACTCCCCACATTTAGATTTTTTTACAAATTTAAAATAATTCTCTTAATAAAGAACTAGCATTACCTGGACGGTACAGGCTGTACAGAACCGGCAACGCTGTCTCCCTCCCTCGTGAGAATGTCAGAGCCGGACACTTGGCGGCTGGACTGTAAAAACCATCCGCAAATTTTCTCCTAACATTATCCGCTGCTTATCCGCTATCCGCACAGCCATGCAAACTATATCCTCATGGTGAAACATTTTGCGGATATCCGTGGGTTTATCCGTGAATATCCGCATCCGCGCAGTGCTTTACCTATAGATGCCACATACATTCAAGAACCTGGGCTGATGTCCATTAATTCGCAAGCCCTAAATAAATGGCTTACATTGGCTTTTGTTTAAAGGTTATTCACCAGTAGATTCACTCTCTTGTAATTATTGTCAATTCAAATTACAGTACAGTAAGTATGTAGTTAGTTGTAAGTATGAAGTTAATTTGTTTATTAGATATATGTCATTGTTCTATTAGACTGTGGTGTGTGAGTGTGTCTGGTGAGGGTGCATGTGAGTGGGCCTGGTGACAGACTGTTTTAGTGGTAGTATTTGTTTGTTGGTGAAACTTTAGTATTTTTTTCGTTAGTAGAATTTTGGTATTTAATTGTTAGTAGAAGGTTAGTATTTTGTAGTAGAATTGCTCTTTACTTATTCTGAAAGGGAGTAGCAGCCTTCCAGAATAAATCAATTCTTTACTAGTCTAATAGACGGTTAAGATATTGATAATATAAGCCAACTAATGGCTACACTGCGTTCTGCTGCACGGCTGAAAGCAACGGGAAACTACAGCCGTAATGCTATTCCCGAGGATATGCACCTCTCTATGCATAATTACATGTGATGATGGCCTCCTCCCTTGTAAAATTTCAATCCGGAGGTAAACTAGTCCCCCGTTCGGATCTCCGGGTGGGGACTACTCGAGAGGGGGTTAACATCACAGAAGTGACAAAGAGGAAATCTGACATTCTACGGATCGGAGCGTGGAATGTTAGAAGTCTGCTAGGAAGTGGAAAGTTAGATAACTTAGAAAGGGAAATGGATAGGTTGAGGTTGGATTTGGTTGGGATTAGTGAAATGCGCTGGCAGGAAGAGCAGGACTTTTGGTCAGGAGACTATAGGGTCCTTAGCACTAAATCAAACAATGGCCATGCTGGGGTTGGTCTCATATTGATTAGGAAACTTGGACAGCGGGTGGAATATTATGAGCAATACAGTGAACGGATTATTGTAGCAAAAATCAATACTAATCCTACGTGCACCACAGTGGTACAAGTCTATATGCCTACCAGTCAAGCTGATGATGAGGATGTTGAAAAGGTCTACGAAGAAATAGATGACATTCTGAGGTATATCAAAGGTGATGAAAATGTTATAGTAATGGGAGATTGGAATGCTGTGGTAGGAAAAGGGAGAGAAGGGAAGATAGTAGGAGATTTCGGATCAGGTGAAAGGAATGATCGAGGAAGCAGGCTGATGGAATTCTGCACCGAACATGAGCTGGTCATAGCTAACACCTTATTCAATAACCACAATAGAAGAATATACACATGGATGAGACCAGGAGATACAGGGCGTTACCAAATCGACTTCATTATGGTCAAGCAGAGGTTTCGAAACCAGATTTTGGATTGTAAAACATATCCTGGTGCTGACATAAACTCTGACCACAATCTGGTTGTAATGAAATGCAGATTAAAGTTGAAGAAACTGAAGAAAAGTCAAAAGCCAAAAAGGTGGGCAATAGACAGACTGAAAGTAAAGGATGTAAATGAAAGATTCAAGAAGAGTATAAAGGAAGGACTAATCAAAACCCCTAAACAAACTTCAATTGCAGACGAATGGGCACTTTTGAAGAATGAAATAACAAAATCCGCAGAAGAAAACATTGGTAGGAAAGAAAGAATAGGTAGAAAACCGTGGATCACTCAGGATATACTAGAATTGATGGATGAAAGGCGGAAACACAAGAATCTAAGAGATGAAAAGGGGAAAGCAGAATACAGACGTCTGAGAAATGAGGTTAACAAGAAGTGCAAGGAAGCGAAAGAAGAATGGTTGAAAGAGAAATGTGCAGGTATAGAAAATTGTCTGAAATTAGGAAGAGTAGACACAGCTTATCGAAGGATTAAGAATACTTTTGGGGAAAAGAAAACTAAGTGCTGTAATATTAGGGACACAAATTGAAAGCCTCTAACAGATAGGGAAGAAACGGTTGTGAGATGGAAAGCTTACATAGAGTGCTTGTATAAGGGAAAGGAGATCGAGAATCATGTAATGGAAAGGGAGGAGGAAATTGATGAGGATACAAAAGGAGATTTAATATTGAGATCAGAATTTGACAGAGCATTAGAGGACTTAGGCAGGAATAAATCACCAGGCATAGATGATATACCGATTGAGTTGCTACGCTGCATAGGAGATGAAGGTCTGATCAGGTTATTTCACTTGGTGTGTAGGATTTATGAGACAGGTGAGGTACCCCCTGATTTCAAGAAGAATGTTATCATCCCTATACCAAAGAAAGTGGGAGCTGACAGATGTGAAGATTACCGTACAATCAGCTTGATTACTCATGCTTCAAAGATCCTGTCTAGAATAATTTACAAGAGGATTGAAAGCCAGATAGAAACGGAGTTGGGTGAAGACCAGTTTGGTTTCAGGAGAAATGTAGGAACAAGGGAAGCTGTACTAAGTCTTAGGCTGATTTTGGAAGGTAGAATAAGGAAAGATAAGAGAACGTTCATGGCATTTGTAGACTTAGAAAAGGCTTTTGATAACGTTGATTGGACTAAATTGTTTGACATTTTGAAATCGATTGGAATAAAGTACAGGGATAGGAGGGTGATATACAATCTATACAGAAACCAGACAGCAGTCATTCGAGCTGAAGGACATGACAGAGAAGCTGGTATTCAGAAAGGTGTAAGGCAAGGCTGCAACTTATCACCCATACTTTTCAATCTTTACATTGAACAAGCAATGAAGGAAATTGGAGAAAAATTTAAAGTGGGAGTGAAGATTCAAGGAGAAATAATTTCTACTCTGAGATTTGCTGATGACATCGTCATCTTGGCCGACAAGCCTGAGGATTTGAATGAGTTTTTGAATGGTATGGATTCCGTCTTTCGGAAGGAATTCATGATGAAAATTAATAAATGTAAAACAAAAATACTGGAATGCAGCCGAAATAAATCAGAAACCTCTATGGAGATCAAATTGGCCGGTGAAAAGCTGAAGGAAGTAGGAGACTTCTGTTACTTAGGAAGCAGAATAACCAGTGATGGACGAAGCAAAGAGGATATAAAAAGTAGGTTGGCTCAGGCAAGGAAAGCCTTTCTACAAAAAAGGAATCTGTTGACATCGAATATAGATTTAGGTATTAGGAAGTCATTTTTGAAAGCCTTTGTCTGGAGCGTGGCGCTCTATGGAAGTGAAACTTGGACTATTGGTGCAGCAGAAAAGAGGAGAATTGAAGCATTTGAAATGTGGTGTTACAGGAGAATGATGAAGATCAGATGGGTAGATAGGGTTACAAACGAAGAGGTATTAAGGCGAGTGGGAGAGGAGAGATGTTTCTGGCGACTGCTAATGAAGAGAAGAGATAGGTTGGTAGGACACATACTAAGACACCCAGGAATAGCAAGCTTAGTTATGGAAGGAAGGGTCGAGGATAAGAACTGTAGGGGTAGACCAAGGTTAGAATATGTTAAACAGATTGCCTCGGATGTAGGGTGTGGTAGCTATGTAGAAATGAAACGATTAGCTCAGGACAGGGAGGCATGGAGAGCTGCATCAAACCAGTCAAAAGACTGAAGACTCAAACACAAGTTTATATAGCCGACAATTAGTGTCAATACGGTACCGTACAAAAATGTTGTAAAATATAACACCACACAAATTAAAATTTTATGTGTACTCAATAAATGGCAAATATCTAAATATTTGTCAATTAAGCAGAGTGTATTTTTTAAAATTGGTAATTTATTCCTGAAGGGTACAGTTCTGCGGAATTCTCAGTTTTGCCTCACAAGGCTGAGTGTATTTCGTTCCAGACCTCAGATCAGAATTAACATTTCTTGGCAGAGCCGGGAATCGAATTGGGACCTCCTGGCTGGCGGCCAAGAATGCTAGCCACTATATCACGAGGTAGTCGAATTGCAATCTTAATATTGTTTATAACTTAGCCAATAAGTTAATATTACGGAACAACCAAATTTACAATTATTTTAAGCTCTTACCGAAACGACACTTTCTAAATATGTACGGTATAGCGTAGTTCGACGTATCATTACGTTGCTACCAGCACGGCCTACAGGAAAACAAGCATTGAACCCCAACATTCGATAGATCATAGCGCGCATGCGTTCAAATAGTAGCTAGAACAAAATTACACTTGTTAGTCCTACGGGTGAGGTTAGGAGGGGGGTTAAAAGCTATTGCTTGCCGCACGCATAACGTCCACGATTGTTATCGGATAACGGCAATTTGACCCTAGATGGTCCTCTAAGAACACCCCCTACCTCCGTCCTCCCCACTCGCCGTCTGTTTCTACCCTGTTTCTGTTTGTATTCTCTTTTTCATTATTTGTATTTCCAACTAACAGGATCGATAATTAGTACATATACTGAGCCCGAATCCGCTCATGTCTTAAATATTTCTCTGAGAGCATGCTTACTCTTTATGCCCGCATGTGTAGAACACACTATGAAGATTCCTCATGATTATAACGCTATTTTGACTTCGCCGAGGACAGCTTACTTTCTACCTGAATATATTTTACATATAATTTTGCTACTGCATATCTCAGGAACTTATCATATGTAATTCTGCTTTATTTACCACTTTATTGTGCCTTTGAAAATGGTAAATCATAATTAAGGAGAAGGTATTTGCACCGCGGATATGCGGAGTTCATGTAAGTGAACACTCAACGACTTACAATTTCTTTGGAACCCGGGAAGGAGTTCCAGATCAAGACACACCGTTTTGAGAGTCCGCTTAGCCTGGACGTGTTTGCATCGAAGTCCGTCACATTTGACGAGGACCACGGTTTGTGTTCTAAACGCACCGTGAAGTTATCTACAGCGATCCTGCTGATAGAACGATTATTAGTCTACGATTTGTACATCTTTAAGCCGTGTCGGGCTCGTGAAATTATATTTTTCACGTGAAACTCTTATTCAAGTCAGATCACCATTTTTCCACAATTACCACGTGGAGGACTTAGAATATTTGACGACGCTGCGGAAGCATGTCAATGTTCTCGTGTGTCGAACATAATAATATTCAGGCTACATTGGACTATTGCAGTCCATCGAACGCATCTAAGAAAACGATCACCGGCAAGGTTACACACCTTATATATTTCTACGTGATGGCCATAATCTTAAGTGGTTTTAGTGTCTTAAACAGTTGTAAATTCAGTGTGAGAGATATCACCTGAATATCTTAGGTCTGTGGCAGGGAAAATTAAGGCCATTTTTGCTACTACCTGCACATGTTTCGAGTCTGTGTTTCACTTTTGTTTCGTTTAACATGCATTAACTTCTGTGAAGAAGCCTCCGTGGCTTAGGCGGCAGCACGCCGGCCTCTCACCACTGGGTCCGTGGTTCAAATCCCGGTCACTCCATGTGAGATCTGTGCAGGACAAAACGGAGGCAGACAGGGTTTTCTCCGGGTACTCCGGTTTTCCCTGTCAAAATTTCATTTCAGCAACACTCTCCACTATCATTTCATTTCATCTGTCATTCATTTAATCATTGCCCCAGAGGAGTGCGTCGGGCCTCGGCAGCCGGCACAGTTCATATCCTCGCCGCTAGATGGGGGCTTCATTCATTCCATTCCTGACCCGGTCGGAGACTGGAAGCAGGCTGTGGATTTTCATTTTTTCAACTTCTGTGAAAATCATCGATTTATTGTCACCATGTCGCGTGATACCAGCCACGTGTTAATCATTCTTCACCTTATACACGTGATGTTCATCATGGAGTAGATCCCCACTATGAGGGAGACGCCTACGGAATAACTACAATGAAGAGGAAAGTACTGGTACTGGGACAATCTCAAGTTAGTCACCCTATACAGTATCTCATACGGGGGTGCACATGTACAGTTTGTGATTTTCAGTGTTTAAAACCTCAGCCATGTGAGAGCTGAAGTTTTCGTGACAGATAACTGACATCTTTACCATGAAGGTGAGATCTTCAAACTTTAGGGAACACCCTGTTTTAGGACCCCTCAATTTACTTTGATTTAATATTTTCGTATCGGTTGGATAGTCGACAGCTACTACCAAATTTTTGTATGGTTTATTTAGCATTTTGTGGCTACATTTTACCACAATAGTTCCGAGTGGGAACGGACACTTGTCTAGTAAAACTGACTTGACCTGGACATGAAACCAGGAGTGTAAGATCGTATCATTTCAACGAACACAGAGGGATTAGGTGTTGTTTATAATTTTTGATGAGTGCTAAGCTATGAGCCCGTAACACGAAGTTTGAAACAAGTAGGGAGCCACTGAAACATCTCCCATTTCAAAGCAGTTAGACTACGAGTGTATAGTCTTCGTCTTTAGTGTATTTGCAATTGTTACAATGTTATATCACTAGACAGGGCAGGTTATTGTGAAAGACACTCTTTAGGAATAAAGAACAATGCTTAACAGATCTACGGAACACTGTAGGACTGCAGAAAGTATTTTCCGTGAGATTGAAAGTGCACAGTTTTGATAAATGTAGTGTGAACGAGCCACGCCACAATGAATGAGTTAGGAAGTGGTGTGTTGCGCCTAGCAGAGGGCAGGCAAGCGAACTGGTTATTTCAATGCGAGACTCACTTTATTGATTATTTCTTCGTCTTTTGACGTCACAGAACATTTGTGGAATGCGGAGGTCATAATATAGGAGTATTATGTAAGCTTTGGGGACAGCGGCTGATCGCTGTGAACACCTGTATTGTACCGCAATGTCATGCGAGGATAGCCCATGTATTGGAGCATCTTATTTAACGCTAAAGACTTGGTTGATTTAGCAAGCTGTAATTAAGGTTTATTCTTTACTGTAAATTGACCAGTAATTGTTCAAGGCTAGTTAACTTGTGTATTTATTGTGTCCTAGAACACAGGTTTTTGTGAGGATAGATGGAATGAATATCCTCTTGTTGTGTATTGTATTCCGGCGATATTGATCCTGAGCGCCAAATCGACCGATGATCGTTACACGCGCAAACTGTGTAAGCCGCGCCGCGCCGCACACATGTGTTATTGTACTTAAGCCATTCTTAGCTCAGAGTGTTATGCTGACTAATAGATTCACATCTTCGAGTTAATCTCTGAGGAGATTTATGCAGCCTACGACTGGTGTCTAAACTAAACCATCTTAGGGAACTTAAACCTTCTACATAAACCAGAATATAAATCATATTTCTCACTCAATTAAAATGACGTGATAAATAACTTATAATTTGAGCATCTTAATTTTGGATCCATTGTTTTATTGTTTCAGTCTAACACCATGTGCTACATCCTGTTCTTATGGAAGTGATACTTTAACTAAGCTGACACTACCTGTAATCGACGACTAGAATCGCTGGAACCAGTAGTTCGTACATCATGGTCCGCGTGATTCTATGCGATGTAAGCCGCAATGCTGATTACGCTATGGCCAACATAACTCAAATTTTTGAGATGACGTTTGGGGGCAAAGAGCTTTCCTAATCAGAGTAAGTAGGCTTGCGTATGTGTGTTTATTGACTTTATTCTGAGTGCATTACCTGAATTATACCCCTGTTAGTTGTAAGAGTGTATATGTCTGTACTGTTTTTTTATAGTCTGTGGTCTGCTATCATTAGCTTTGCTTTAAGTCTTTGGTTACGACGTGTCTCGTCGTAATATTTTCATTCGTGTCAGGATTTAGATAGATATTAAATGTAACTGTAAATGAGAACGTGGTACCATCTTAACTAAGGGATTTGTTTGCTTAGATGTTAAATGTAAATTTTTCCGAGTCATTTGATTGTAAACTTGCTTTCGCGTTAAATACTGTTATGTGAGACGCACCTAGATTAGTTGTTGCTTTTGCTTTTCTGTATAATAAGGACTTTCGCGAGGATTTGCTAACGTCACTTGTTGTTTTCATTGAATCAACAATGCAACTAGAATTGCGAATTAGCCAATTTTTAACCCTCCGAGGTCGGATAGGAGTTTCGTTATTGAATAAAACATTCACCAAATTTTACTTAAGACTGGGTCTTTTTATTTATAGCTTTGCGTTTTTGAGGGTGGATTTCTTTGAGCGTCTTTGACAATATCCGTACAAATGGACCCGATCTCTGGGACCAAGACTCTCGTGCTACACAAGCCCTTAAAGAAATGCATCCGATCCTGTCAGGTTGTCAAGCTAATTATATTGGACAGAGTGGAAGACGATTAAACACACGTTATAATGAACATAGGAATGCGATAAGATACGGAACACATTCAGCCTTATGCGAACATATGTGTGACGTGGGGCACAGCTTTACTAACATCGAGACGGACCTAAAAATAATTCATCACGAATCGAAAGGCAGAGCTCTTGGACATAAAGGAAGCAATCGAGATACACCTAGCGAAACGAAACAATTCCAACAATCTAAATGAACACATATTTATGGAGAGCTCACCCCTCTTCACTCTACTAAGAAACACACCCTGTCGGAAACAAGACACAACTTAGCGATACAGCCAAGCTAGATAAAAAGGGGGGAGGGAAATTAGGGGGTTTTAATAGGTAAATGTTATCTGGATCAGGTGTACGATGTACTTTTCTTCTGCAATAAACCAAGGCCCGTAATCGCGGCAGTATTAACCCGTGAGGGGTCGCGTCAAGGTCTTTTAGACCGGGCACATACGTTTTTTACTCCTCCGAAATAATTTCACGTCGTAAAGCTTCCTCCCCTCCTATACCTTTCAATGGACTCATCCACTGCACGTGCCTGCATTTGCTGTTCCCACTTTCATTCCCAGTCAGTTAGTGGAGTGCTTTGTTTCACACGATGTACATGGAAGTGTAGACTGGTAAGCAGCCGCAGGGACCGTTTTCCGTTGATAATTCTGGACTCCCTGTATTTTCAAGGCTAGTTCAACCGATTTGTGGATCTGAAAGATGTTTCGCAAGGAACTTACATGTGTTACCTGGGTGGAATGCACCAATCCTGATGCTGCCCAGGATAATTCCGAGGATGAATAAATCAATTGATTAAGTGGGTTTCATTGATTTTTTTTCTTCAATAATACAGTACAATTAGTTTTGAAACAAAAAAATTATTTTATACACCCCGGTCATAAAGACCGTGCGCGACCCATCACGAAACTATTTTGACGCGACCCCTCCTGGGTTAAATTTGCCGGGACGTCCTCAAAAGACCGGGCAGCGCTTAGTTTGAATGGCTTATGGTCCACGCGTGGCGGGGAATGTTCCACGGTCTTTAATAGCTGTAGACCCACCTCATTCAATAACACACATCTATCTAGATTTGGCAACACCCCACATAAACACATCGCACTGACTCCGCAGAGAACATATGAACAGGGGGGAGAAAGGGTAAAACCAGTGTCGTTGAGATAAGAGCCCATCTTAGTCGAACACACCTGGAGTAACAGTGAACACGAAACTGCGCGCAGCTCCATCACGGAAGACTACCAGATAAGTAATAGCCTGTAATATTACATCGTTGTTTTTACAACCATATAATCACTCCAAATATACAAACTCCGGATATCTATCACCTTTTAGCATTCCATCTAACCTCATATATACTGCATTTAGCATACACCGACAGTTGCAGTACCAATATTGCAACTAAATAATTGTACATATTGTAAATATTTTCACCTGTATTCTCAAACATAGATTTTATAGCCTAAGTGTAATGGATCTTATGATGATCGCTTGACGATCGAAACTGGTCATCCTAGTGTATTTATTAATCTCATGTAATTTAATCCAGGATTAGGGCATCACCCAGCTCTTTTGGGTACATTCGTGTTGACCGACTGAAAAGCACTAAACTCTTGTTAGTTAATTAGTTAATCAGTTAGTTAATTAAGTGATTTTTAGTTGGCTAATTAGTTGGGTAATCAGTTAGCTAGGTGGCGGTATCCTTATAATCTACTGTTAGTTAGTTATTTATCTAGTAGGTTGGTTAGTTAGTTAGGTCTTTAGGATTTGCTCGTATTGGACAGGTGATCTCTATTAAGGGTCTAGGGGGGGGGTGGGGGTGGGGGGGGGGGCGAGGGCGATTTAGGGGGATGTTTTTTTTTTTTGAAAATGTATGTAGAAAGTTCTTAATTACTGTGTTACTTGTTTTGCGTCCCTTTTTACTACTGTTGCTTCTAGAGACGCGATTTTGTTTCAAAGGAGGCCTTTAATGGCCGGTAAATGTGTTGGTACTGCTCCCTCGCATTCGTGTATTCTCAAGTGCCAGCTGACTGCGCCGGGAGTCAAACTAGCGTTCTTGAGCGTGGTGAGCGAGAATATTGTGCTTTTGTGAGATTGTTTACCAGCTTGAGAGGTCGAGTGCCTGGAGGAGTAAGGTGGGGAGGGAATTCAAAATGGCTGCCATCCTTGTTACGTGCCTAAATGTGCAAGAATGCTGTTGAGCAAGGCCGCTTAAGGGGGTTTGCAGGAGGAAGTCGCAACCACTGTAATGCGTAATGTGGTCTGACCCTGAACAAACAATTGATTGGGGTTTCTTGGTAGATTAAATGATATGTATGAATGTCTAATTGTACGCTGTAGAGCTTCTGTGGGGCTTTGAGAGATCGTGGTTGTGAATACCCGTGTATTTGGATGTGTACACTGTCTGATAACCTGTGTCATTTTGGTGACTGTCTGATTACCTGTGTTATTGTGTGTGGTTGTCTGGTAATCTGTGTTATTGTGGTGACTGTCTGATTACCTGTGTTCTTGTGGTGACTGTCTGATTACCTGTGTTATTGTGGTGACTGTCTGATAACCTGTGTTATTGTGTGTGGCTGTCTGGTAATCTGTGTTACTGTGGTGAGTGTCTGATTACCTGTGTTATTGTGATGACTGTCTGATAACCTGTGTTATAGTGATTGGCTGTCTGATAACCTGTGTTATTCTGGTGACTGTCTGAAACGCTGTATGATTGTGGTGGCTGTATCAGTGTATCTGTGTGCAGTCTGTCTGATTATCTGTTTCGATGTGATGTGTCCCCGTGTACTTGGATGTGTGTGCGTTCTGTCTGATAGTAGTGTGAATTGGAGAGTTCAAAACCCACCGCCACCGCACTACCGCTGGAATACTAAAATGGCAATATCTCGCGAACCAATCAGGCTAGAGACTTGTACGAGGTGTCATTGAACTCGGGCTGACACTCCCTTTCCAATGGACAACATATCTCCACCCCAAAATAAAACCTACCCCTACTATGGGGTGAAATTGTATTTTCTTTTAGAAAATCTCTCTTTTCAAGTGAAACATGTGAGAGTTTGAAGTCCAATATGGAATTAACAACAGGGGGGTGGCCATCAAAAATGACTCCCTGCAAAAAGGACCCGTCCAAAGGGGCTAGTCAACAGGGACCAGTCCAATGGGGCAAATCAACAGGGATCAATCAAAAGGGGTTATCTCCTCAAGGTCTGTCATACCCCTCTTTGATTATTGGTTTGTCTATCGACAAGCGCCGCTTGGAATACTTTTTAATCACCCCTCGTGGGTCAGCCGCCATCTTTAAAAAGGCCGTGGGAACATAGGTGTTTACCAGCAGTCTTCAGCAAAAGTTCAACAATACCTCATACAATGCCCTAGTCTTATTAGTACGCGAGATATTAACAAAAGTGCACTTAAGCCCTTTGTCAAAATTTCAAAAATAGATTCAGTGTTGTGCAATCAATAATAGCCACCTCTTTAAATATATACTGTACTTGTTTTCGTTGACCTTAAAGCCTTGAGTATCCATCATCAGTGTATGATACATGTTTACGCTTGCATAGATCAAAACCAACTGACTACTCACTACTTGGGTTTAGAAATTACATTTACTCAAATCACATTCTAGTAAAAATCGTGCCTACTATAAACTGCACCCACTTTTGCACCCACTTTTACACCCACTTTTGCACTCCTTTTTACACTGACTTTTGCACCCATTTTGCACCCACCTTTGCACTCACTTTTGCACTCACTTTTGCACCCACTTTTGCACCCACTTTTGCACCCACTCTTGCACCCAAGTTTGAACCCACTTTTACACTGACTTTTGCACCCACTTTTGCACCCATTCTTGCATCCACTCTTGCACCCATTCTTGCACCAACTTTTCCTCTCACTTTAAGGAGAATGTTTTTGGGTAATGAAAAGTAATTTCCAGCCTCCCACCGCCATTCATCTGTGACGCCATAGCCAGTCTCAAAGCAAGTCTAAACTTGTAGAACAGGTCATGCGACAAGGTTAGGTTAAGTGACTTTGACATAATATGGATAAATGCATGGGCCCGTCCACAGGGACCCGTCAAAAATGACTCCCTTCATTAGGGACCCATCCAAAGGGGCTGGTCAAGAGGGGCTAGTCAACAGGGACCAGTCCAAAGGGACAAATCAACAGGGATCAATCGAAAGGGGTTATCACCTCAAGGTCTACCAATCACGCCTACTATCAATCGCGCCTACTACCAATCGCGCCTACTATCAATCGCGCATACTATCAATCGCACCTACTATCAATAGCATCTACTATCAATTACGTCCAGTACCAATCGCGCCTACTATCAATCGCGTCTACTAATAGCGCCTGCTATCAATCGCGCCTACTACCAATCGCGCCTACTATCAATCGCGTCTACTATCAATCGCACCTACTATCAATAGCGCCTACTATCAGTCCACTACCAATCGCGCCTACTATCAATCGCGTCTGCTAATAGCGCCTGCTATCAATTGCGCCCTAATTGCGCCTACTGTCAATTGCACCTACTATCAATAGCGCCTACTAGCAATTACGCCCACTAACAATCGCGCCTACTGTGAATTGCGCCTACTATCAATTCCGCCTACTACCAATCGCGCCTACTAGTAATTGCGTCTACTACCATTCACGCCTACTACTAATCGCGCCTACTATCAATCGCGCCTACTGTCAATTGAACCTACTATCAATCGCGCCTACTATCAATAGCGCCTACTAGCAATTACGCCCACTACCAATCGCGCCTACTGTCAATTGCGCCTAATATCAATCGCGCCTACTACCAATCCCGCCTACTATCAATCGCGCCTACTATCAATTACGTCCACTACCAATCGCGCCTACTATCAATCGCGTCTACTAGTAATTGCGTCTACTACCAATTGCTCCTACTACCAATCGCGCCTACTACTAATCGCGCCTACTATCAATCGCGCCTACTGTCAATAGCGCCTACTATCAATTACGTCCACTACCAATCTCGCCTACTATCAATCACGTCTACTAATAGCACCTGCTATCAATTGCGCCTACTATCAATTGCGCCTATTAATTGCACCTACTATCAATTGTACCTACTACCAATCACGCCTACTACTAATTGCGCCTACTGTCAATTGCACCTATTATCAATAGCGCCTACTAGCAATTACGTCCACTACCAATCGCGCCTACTGTCAATCGCGCCTTCTACCAATCGCGCCTACTATCAATTGCGCCAACTACCAATTGCACCTACTATCAATCACGCCTACTATCAATTGCATTGAGTATGAACTGCTATCAATTACAACTGGTAAAAATCGCTTCTATTAAAAAACGCGCTCAGTATAAATCATAATCAGTATAAAACGCGCCCAGTATCAAACGCGTCTACTAATCGTACGTACTATAAATTGAGCGTGCTATAAAACGCACCCAGTATACATTGCCTCTACTAACCATGGCTACTATCAATTACAGTCAATAAAAATCATAATCACTATAAATTCTGTTCAGTATAAATCTTGACATTGAGCAATGTGTGTGTAAATCACTTGCAGTCTAAAATTTGTTCATGTGATTATTATTCTTGACAGTACTTTGAAAATTCCACCTTTAAAAATATCAGTCCACTACATTTATTATTACTAAAGTGACTTTACTAAAATTAAATTAATGTGTATTAGTTAATATGGAAGTCTCAACAACCAGCCATGGTATGCCATGTGCCTACTATAAAGGATATACATATATTGTAAAAACAACCAATAAAAATTGAACTGTTATTTGGCGATGTTCTAAACAACGATCTAAAAAGTGTCGAGGAATGATTAAAACAAAAGACTCCAACTTACTTACTTCAAACGAGCATCATTGTGAATCTCAAATTAATACACATTTAAATGGACAAAATACTCTAACCAAGGTAAAAAGCAAGTCCAAGAAAAAAATATTGCTGCTCAAGATAGTGCAGTGTTTGATCAAAATCACTTATCATGTCCTCAAAAAGTAATGTTAGGACAGTTGTCAACGTCTAATAAACCCTTAACACTATCAAAAGCAACGCAGACTTTAAAGGAGGTCCCTGTGGAAAAGGAACAAGAAGAATTGGATTGTTCTAGTGATGTTGGGGATGATGATGATGATGATGATAATGATGGTGACAATGACTATCATAATTTTGATGATAATATTCATAATGATGATGATGATGATGATGATGATGATGATGATGATGATGAAAAAGAAAAGGATGACGGTTTTATGTCTATAAAACCACCGCGACTTCCCCAGTTTTTAAGAACAAGAGTACCTGGAGAAAGTTATAAAAGGATCTACAACAAGCGTTGTGTTTAAAAAATATATATCAAACAATGGTAAATAGAGAGAGTTGTATTCAGTGTGTATCTATTATAAAATGAATTTAATAAAAATATTTTATGGTTATTGTCTGCTTTTTCTTAATTACTATCACTACATCCTCCCACTATTAATGCAATTGTTAACCATTGACAGTCTCTAGCTATGTTTAGAAAGAGAGAGTGGACTTAAACAATACACTCTATCTATGGTTTGTGTATCGAGTATCATAATAATACAGTATCGCTAAGCTATGTTAAAGCAATAGTTATGTCAGGTAAGGGATTCAAATCCTTGCTTTCTTGTATTGAAAATGTGAACATAAGTCAAACGCCTTAACCACTCGATCAACCTGACAGTTAATAATGTAATTTGTTTTGTGCACTTGAGTGTTTACAAAATTTTCCAGTGTACATTGACTCAACCACTTGCTCGTTTTTAAATGTTTGGTTGTTGTTGTTGTTTTTCCATTACATTGTAGTTATGAGTCTTGAGAACTAGGTGTTTAATATAGGGTTAAAGGCATCTTAAAATAATTATAGAAAAGCTCTCAGGTATCGTGTCATGGGTTTTAGTAATGCATTAATGTTTGTTGACTAGTATTTACCTTTACACAACATTATTTTGGTAAGCTCTACATGTTGTTTGAGTCTTCAGCCTTTTGACTGGTTTAATACAGCTCTCCATGACTCCCTGTCCCGAACTGATCGTTTCATCTCTATATAGCTACCACACTCTACATCCTTGATCTACCCCTACAGTTCTTGTCCCCAATCCGTTCTTCCATAACTAAGCTTGCTATTCCTGGGTGTATGTGTCCTACCAACCTATCGATTTACTTCATTAGCTGTCGCTAAAAACATCTCTCCTCTCCCACTTGTGTTAATACCTCTTTGTTAGTAACCCTATTTACCCATCTAATCTTCATCATTCTCCTGTAACATCACATTTCAAACCCTTCAACTCTCCACTTTTCTGCTACGCCAATAGTCCAAGTTTCCCTTTCATAGAGCGTCACACTCCAGACAAAGGTCTTCAAAAATGACATCCTAATACCTAAATTTATATTCAATGTCAACAAATTCTGTAGAAATGCTTTCCTTGCCTGAGCTACATAAGAATCCTAATCATCTCTGGTATAATGTCTTGTTTATCAAACATAGTCGCTCAGTAGGTCTATGCATTTGTTGTATATAACCAAAAATAACAAAACCGTTTTTCTAAAACCCTACTCACTGGTCAATAACAAGTATAGTCGCCAAAGTATTTCGTTGGTAGTAGTTGGTCGTCTGGTTAGTCAATTCTTATTGCAAGACCAGTCAACACCTAAAAATTCATCTTAACATATAGTCTAATCATCTTTCTATGTACATACCAGTGTCTAATGAATAGTCAATATTAGTTTGGTCTTTGCCTAAAATCTAAAATCCAATATCAAATTTCTAAAATCTAAAATCAAAATAAAATATAGTATAGAAAACATAATTCCAAGTAATACAAATCCTTATATGTTTTTCCATAATAATTAGTTACCGAAAATTAAAAGTCATGAAATTATGGTTTGATATGAAGTATAACATAAATTTCTCGCCAAATCAATACTTTTTACTTACTTAAAAATTCTATAGGTACATGTTTCGAAAACACACAATGTTTTCTTCCTCAGCCCACTTATTGGTGTTGAACATCATAAAACATCGATAACCTCACTAAATAACAAAAACACAGTTCACATTTCTTCTCTTGTTCTTCCTTTGTTAGGCCTGTGTCATTCGACACATTAATGTCACTCACGGAATAAACACTTTTAGTTGAAGTAATGAATATTTACACATTTACTCATTGCTAGTTTCAACGTGGGTTGCTGAAATGCACACAAGTGTCGTATAACCTTGCCAAAAGCGGAGAAAACAACTAACCAGCAGCCAGGAAGGTAATTGGGTGTGGCGTCATGAAAATAAATCGAGTCAGGAATGTATGTAGGAATTAAACTATTGCGGTGGGGGTTGAGGAGGTGGTTTGCGTTTTTTATTATTATTTAAATAATCTGCTAATAAATCTAACAATTCATTCGTTTCAAAATTAACCTCGTTTAGATTATTGCATTCCTTTGACCTCTGATAAGTAATGATATGAATATTTTCCAAAATATTCATATAGCTGCCCTTCGATGCGTAATGCATAATTTTGACGTCATTATTTATGTCCGTGAACTTATGTCCTGTTTCTTCCATGTGTACCGCCATGGCTGAAAACTTCCTGTGTTTTGTGGCCGAAACATGCTCAGCATAACGAGTACGTATGCTCCTACCCGTTTGTCCCGCGTAATTTGAATTGCAAAAATTACATCTGAGCTCATAAACTCCCGATTTTAAATGTTTATCACTACTGTTGACTTTATTGGAGTTGAAAAATTTGTTGAAATTAGAATTATTGGTTTTAAAGGCGACGTTCATATTGTGTTTCTTTAGGATGTTGGTTACTGTGTAAATGCTTCTATTTACGTAGGTGAAGGTGGCAAGTGCTTTCTTTGTTGTGTCCTCTCTAACTAATTTTGTTAAGGGTCCGTTTTTCAACTTGTAAATTAATCTGCTGACATAATTGTGGTTGTAACCATTGAGTTTAGTTATTTGATATATAATGTCAATTTCTTGCTTCCGGTCATGATCAGAGGAAGGGATTCTTAACGCTCTATTAATGAGGCTTATGAACGTTGCATTCTTGTGTACGCCCGGATGGTTAGAATCCTGCCGTATAACAGTACTCGTTTGCGATGGTTTTCTGTAAACTTTATAATGCAGACGATTGTCTTTTTTAATCACAGTTATATCCAGATAATTGATTTTATTATCGACTTCTGAATCTAAAGTAAATTTAATATTGCTGTCAATTATGTTCAAATCATCCAATATTTGCTCTATCGCTTGAACTTGGTTATTGATAATGATGAAGATATCGTCTACATATCTTCCCCAGAAAACGATGCCACTAATTTGGTTAATAATTTTCTCATGTTCAATGTGGTCAAGGTAAATGTTGGCCAAGACACCCGATAATGGAGATCCCATAGCAAGGCCTTCGGATTGTTTATACATTTTCTTGTTGAACAAAAAAATGTTGTTGTCGGTGACAAAGGTGAAAATTGAAATAAATTCCTCGATTTCCACTTTAGATAATTCACTACTGTTAATTAATCTATCCTGAATGATCTTGATCGTTTTCTTGACCGGGATGTTAGTATACATGTCTTTAATGTCGATCGAATGCATAGTGTTATTCTCGTTTATTTTCAAGTCTATGGTTCTTTCACAGAAATGCATGGAGTTAACGAAAGAACAGTCGGCCTTGAGTTTGTAGTGTTTATTAAGAAACTGTTGGGCAAATTTCGCTAGTTTGTACGTTGGGCTATTCCTGAAGTTTACAATAGGCCTAATAGGGGTGCTAGGTTTATGAATTTTCGGAAGAGATCTCAAAGCGGGAATGCCGGGGTTCATGCTTACTAGCTTATCTGCTTGCTTTTCATCTAAGATAAAAAATAGTGTTCTTCAAAAGTTGTTTCAAACGTTTCTGAATGACGTTGGTAGGGTCCTTTTTGACTTCTGTGAAATTGCCAGAATTAAGAAACTCGATTGTTTTATTGACGTAATCGTCTTCGCTCATTAATACTGTTGTGTTGCCTTTATCTGCTTTGGTTATAATAATGTTTAAATTATATTATAAAATAAAATCAATTATCTGGATATAACTGTGATTTAAAAAAAAAGACAATCGTCTGCATTATAAAGTTTACAGAAAACCATCGCAAACGAGTACAGTTATACGGCAGGATTCTAACCATCCGGGCGGACACAAGAATGCAACGTTCATAAGCCTCATTAATAGAGCGTTAAGAATCCCTTCCTCTGATCATGACCGGAAGCAAGAAATTGACATTATATATCAAATAGCTAAACTCAATGGTTACAACCACAATTATGTCAGCAGATTAATTTACAAGTTGAAAAACAGACCCTTAACAAAATTAGTTAGAGAGGACACAACAAAGAAAGCACTTGCCACCTTCACCTACGTAAATCGAAGCATTTACACAGTAACCAACATCCTAAAGAAACACAATATGAACGTCGCCTTTAAAACCAATAATTCTAATTTCAACAAATTTTTCAACTCCAATAAAGTCAACAGTAGTGATAAACATTTAAAATCGGGAGTTTATGAGCTCAGATGTAATTTTTGCAATTCAAATTACGCGGGACAAACGGGTAGGAGCATACGTACTCGTTATGCTGAGCATGTTTCGGCCACAAAACACAGGAAGTTTTCAGCCATGGCGGTACACATGGAAGAAACAGGACATAAGTTCACGGACATAAATAATGACGTCAAAATTTTGCATTACGCATCGAAGGGCAGCTATATGAATATTTTGGAAAATATTCATATCATTACTTATCAGAGGTCAAAGGAATGCAATAATCTAAACGAGGTTAATTTTGAAACGAATGAATTGTTAGATTTATTAGCAGATTATTTAAATAATAATAAAAAACGCAAACCACCTCCTCAACCCCCACCGCAATAGTTTAATTCCAACATACATTCCTGACTCGATTTATTTTCATGACGCCACACCATATTACCTTCCTGGCTGCTGGTTAGTTGTTTTCTCCGCTTTTGGCAAGGCTATACGACACTTGTGTGCATTTCAGCAACCCACGTTGAAACTAGCAATGAGTAAATGTGTAAATATTCATTACTTCAACTAAAAGTGTTTATTCCGTGAGTGACATTAATGTGTCGAATGACACAGGCCTAACAAAGGAAGAACAAGAGAAGAAATGTGAACTGTGTTTTTGTTATTTAGTGAGGTTATCGATGTTTTATGATGTTTAACACCAATAAGTGGACTGAGGAAGAAAACATTGTGTGTTTTCGTAACATGTACCTATAGAATTTTTAAGTAAGTAAAAAGTATTGATTTGGCGAGAAATTTATGTTATACTTCATGTTAACATGGTCAATACGGAACCTGGAATGAGTGCAATTATTAAGGTTTGATATTTTCGTACAATCTAAAATGTAAAATGTAAATTCTAAAATCTAAAGTCTAAAATAAAAACAAATACAAAATCTTACTTGCATTAACTGTATATTGAACCAAGTCCTCCTTTGTATTTGTAATCCAAGTAATAATTTGAAAAAATATACAAGTGTAATCAGTCTTAAAACATTATCCCTGCTTTTTTAAATGTTTTTGACATGAGTATTAATCTAAAATCAAACCCTGGTCTACCTTAGTCAGAGGATAACAGCTTAAACACTGCACCACTATAACCATCTTTCTTAGTTTGGTTCGTTCTAAGCCTTAAAGTTAAATCGAGTTAAGGCCTCTAGTGCAAGAGCCAAAAGTGCTTGCCACTGCAACACAAAATGGTTAGCAAGTAACATTATACATTCAAAAAGTATTGTATTGGTTCGGTTTGGTTCAGTGTAATCACCATCTTGTTTTCTTAGCTACCCTCTTTAACTAATCAATTAAAGATAGTCTACTCTTAATTCTTGAATCGATAAATTGGATTTTGTACACACCGTTTGTCATGTAATGCCTGAAACCTATACTCCCTATGTACTGCGGTCAGGTTTAAAAACAAGTTTCAATGGTCAAAGACTTGTCAGTCACCATACGTGAAGCCTACAATAATTCTTTCTCTACCTAGCTATGTTTTATCACTCACCATAAACATCTAACATTATGGGTTTGCAATATATTAAGAGAAACAAAAGTCCATTACCTTGTTGTTTTCAATCTTTTTGGGAAAATTCATAAGCCATATAAAGAAAGCGTCATGTCAAGTTATAGGACACCTTATGAGTCCAAATCCCATTATTAGTTTATAAAACTCAAATCAGTAACCTTGCCATTTTGGGATATTTAAATAAATGCATGCATCATAGGAAAAATTATAAAAATATTCTTAAAACAAGTCGTCGCATGACCCTCTTCAATCAATGCTTCACAAAATATCGATTCATCCATTGAACATGGCCACAGTGATCGGCGACATGCTCGTTTAAACACAACCGGTACTGTCTCTCTCTACTAAAAAAAAAAAATATATAAAAATTAATTCAAAAATTTAAAAATCTAAATTTTCAAAATGTGTGGTTAGGCCCTTTGTCAAAGTTTCAAAAAATAAATAATAAATTCTAGAAGTGATTGTCACCTTGAGTCTTATAACACCTCATGTGTCCAAATCTGATTATTGGTCCCCCTTTTTTTCCTGTAAAATCTACATGCATTGTTTTAGGGGTAAAATGACCAATCGTGGTAAAAGAGTATTAAATGTCTAATTTTTTGAGCTGCACACCTAATTTTAGGTTTCTTAGTTTCCAAGATATCGATTTTTCAATTTTGGGGTAGTTTTCAACTCCCTACTATTTTTCATCAAAAACAAAAGATCTTAGGTTCATTTATCAATTTTATGTGTTTAACCGCTTTTTTCCCTGTAACATTACTATTTACTATTTTAGGGGTGAAATGACCTATCGTGGTAAAATCGTATCTTATGAAGATAATTTCATTCATTTTTCATTCATTCGTTTATTTGCAATTGGGGGTGTGTCCCCCGGTGGCAAATTAGATATACATAACAAACAAATAATTGTATATAACAATTCACTAACAATTAAACTGGAGTATTTACACAAATAGTCAGTCTTTTCTTAAACACACCTATATGTTTGGGAAAAGGCTCTAAGACTGCGGCAGGTAGAGAGTTCCAATTATCAATGGCACGGTTTACAAAAGAATATTTACCATAATTTGTTCGCTGTGGTCGGCCCTTAACTTTGAAAGGATGATCGCCCCTACCAATGTAAGTAGGCTTTTCCATACGTTTGCTAAGCTCACCCCATGCTGGTTGATTTGTATACGTGTTGTACATAGCGCAGAGTCCAGATTTCATCCTCCTAGCCTCCAGTGATTCCCACCCAAGTTTCTTTAACATACGGCTCACACTGCTCCTGGGATTAGTCACTGAGCACAAATGTAGCGGCCTTTCTTCGTACCATTTCCAACTCATTTATGAGCACTACTTGATATGGATCCCAAACCGCCGAGTCGTATTCCAGAATAGGTCTTACAAGTGACAAATATCCTAATTCTTTAGCCGAGGTACTACTTCCTTTTAATACCCTCATTACAAAGTGCAGGGATTTGTAAGATTTAGAAACTACACACCCTATATGACTATTCCATTTCATATCATTTCTTACGTGAACGCCCAAATATTTGCAAGAATCTTCTTCTACAAGTATTTCCGAGCCAATGTTATATTGAAAATCTTGCCTTCGCACTTTCCCTATTTTTATTAGACTACATTTTCTTGTGTTTATTTTCATTTTATTTTCAATCGCCCACTTATAGACCAGGTTCAGGTCATCTTGAAGTATTGCATTGTCTTGTGAGTCATGTATCTTTCGATATATTACACAATCATCCGCAAACAATCGACAGTCACTGCGAATCCCATTTGGTAAGTCATTTATAAACGCCAAAAATAACAAAGTTCCGATTACGCTGCCCCGAGGGATACCCGACGTTACGGTAATTTCATCCGAGAATCGGCATTCAACTTTCACTTTCTGGGAACGACCCGTAAAAAATTCTTGGATCCATAAAATTACTCTTCTATCAATCTTCGTCGAAGCTAATTTATGGAGAAGCATGTCATGCGGCACGACATCAAATGCCTTCGCAAAATCTATAACTACGGCGTCGACTGAAACTCCATTGTCTAACGATTCGCTAATATCTTGAAAAAGTGATAGCATCTGACTCTCGCATGAGTAACCTTTCCGAAATCCATGTTGCCTATCATTAAACCATGATAATGTTTCCCACGGTTCCCTCAAGTAGTCGCAAATGAGATGCTGCATCTGTTTACAAACGATGGACGTAAGACTAACCGGCCTGTAGTTGCCCAATTCAAGTCTGCTCCCCCCCCCCCCCCCTTAAATATTGGGACTACCGTAGCTCTTTTCCAGTCATCCGGGATTTGCGCATTGTTTATGGACACATTAAACA
The DNA here is from genome assembly GCA_946902985.2 of Meconema thalassinum. NCBI lineage: Eukaryota > Metazoa > Arthropoda > Insecta > Orthoptera > Tettigoniidae > Meconema > Meconema thalassinum. The sequence continues at coordinate 1,872,490 of CAMPQE020000028.1, read as the reverse complement.
TCACCTCCAAGTATCGTGCCACGGTCCTACCTCCTAGTTTAAGTACTTCACTAACAATATTATCAGGACCCTTCTATATATTGTAACGTAATTTTTGTATTAGCTTTACAATTGCTGACTGGTTCATTTGGAGAAGTGGAGCCCCTGATTCATCGTTAAGATCCAACACACAGCTATTGGATTTATTGAACACACTACCATAAAAGACATTTAATTCATTAGCAATGGCCTGCTTCTCAGTAATTAATTTACCGTCACCGGACATTAATCATCGACAAATTATTTGAATTTCCCTTTCTTCTCCTCACTTAACTGTAATTTTTTTTCCACCCATCACCTCCCGAACCAAGTAAAACTTGCAAATAATTGTCATGAGCAGCCCTCTTTTTTAAGACGAGCTCGCTTGATAAGGACTTAAATTTCAACATATACTTGTCACTATCATGTCTTTTATTGCATAATTTCCTAATTTTCCGTTTAAGACTCCTGATTTCCCGTGTGTAATACTCAGGATCTGGGTTTTGTTTCAGTAATTTACGTGGAACAAATTTATCAATAGCGCTATTTAAAATTTTCAAAAAGGTAGTCCACAGGATATTAATGTGATTTCCTTCCGATGCCCATCCTACAAGTAGCTAATTCAAATACCCCTGAAATTTTCCCTGATCCGCCCTGCGATACTGGAATATGATTTTATTTGCTACATCAGAGTCTAATTGTGTAACGTCACCGTATCTAATATTTAATTCAACCCCAGAATGGTCACTAATTCCTGGTACTTTCAGACATTTAATATACAGTTCTACAGGCCTTACGAGATAAACATCTAAGGTATTATTGCCTCTAGTTGGGAAGTCAACTACTTGGGAAAATCCCCCCTCCCTTAAGAATTTGTTTGCAGCGCTCTGAGCTTGACCACAGCTAGTTGACTCACCAGACCAGTCTACTTTGGGGAGGTTTAAATCTCCGGCAATTATTATGCTCTTTTTCATAGCATTACCCGTACAAGTTTTATCATGCAGTGAGTCGAGAAGCGAAAAGTTATCTTTCGGTGCTCTATACGCCCCTATCACCTGAAGAGGGAATTTATTCTCTTTATCGGAAATTTGTACACGTAACATTTCATGATCCGTATCAGCCCACTTTAAGAAACTAGCTATATTTTTGCGCACACAAATAAATAGCCCACCACATCGCTTCCCCGATCCCTTCTGTACATTTCGTTGGTCCCTTGAATTATTTCATTACTATTTTTATCCTCATATAACCAAGATTCAGTAGCAATGACAATGTCCGGAGAATACGTCTCTACAAGATTCCAAAATTCAATTAATTTATTCCCTAAACTCTGACAATTAATCTGCAGTAATCTTAGAGTCTTACCTCCGCAGCAAATATCCCGAAGTAGCTCCTTCTGTTCCCGTCGGCTGGCAACCTCTAGACCTGCTCCTCCTCACAATGGCCGGCACAATCCGATGACCCTGTCATGTAGGCTCCCTAGGTTGAAAGCGCCCCGTCGATTTAAATGCAGCCCGTCTCGGGCGAAGTCACGGCCACCAATCCAGCAGTCAGCATCTACGTACACTAATCCCAGTTGTGCACAAACCCAGTCCATGCGGTCATTAACAGTCTTAACTCGCCTTAACGGAACATCTCCCCGCCGAACAATGCCACTCATTATAATTTTTGCATTTCTAAACTTGCTTTTAGCTTTTCTGTCTAGTTCATAGAGTTCCCCATGATGTAATCAGCTGTAGCCCTCTTCTTCAAATCGTTCGTCCCAACATGGAGCAACAACACTTTAACTTTTTCACAGTCCTCTTCATTTGCTTCTTCCACTTGTTGGGCAAGCTGGTCAATTTTAATCCCCGGATAACACCGCACTTTCGCACCTGATTTCCTCGAGATATTCGCATTCCATCGTATCATAGAATCACCCATTATGATAACGTCATCCTCAGTTTGCTCCTGCACGCCCTCTTCCACACTGATCCCAGTAGAATGCCGTTCAGTCACATCCCTCACCGTTTCCTCTGATTCACGAAGCTTTGTTCTAAGTTCCTGTATTATTTGATCCCTTGCTTTGATTTGCACCCTCAAACAGTCCGGTGTATCACATGCTTTACAAAACCAATTCCCGACATCACAATCCTCCTTCTTGACCTTAATACAGCCGAAGTGAAACCATTTCTCACATAGTCCACACTGAACACCGTTCTTCAATGTTTTACTGCACGTCGAACACTTTAATGCTGCCACTGGATCATTTGCCTGATTCACATTTGGAGTAACAGGGCCTGGATTCACTTCCACTCCACCAATAACTAACAACGCAGATCACTAGGGATATAAACCACAAGTTACTAGGTCCCGTACGCACACACAAACACCGGAAATCCCGACTACCCTTCGCATACCACAGTACGATCCTCGCGCGATAACACTCCAGAGAACAACCCATTTCAGCACACCTGAGAGCTCGGGAAAAACACGACCTTTCACTTTGACTGCCAACTGCCAACTGCAATTTAGAATGCAGTTTGTACGTTTGCTGGGAGGGATGAAATTCAACGTATATTAAGTGTGTTTAATGTGAGGGGATGTGTGGTGCTGGATTGTGAGTGTGATAGCCTTCTAGAAGGGTGTGAGAGATTATAGGGGGCTGCAAGATGGTGTTGGATTTCTCTGTTTGTCTGAATCGCCTCTGGTGCCCTTCGTTCATTGTTGAATCCCTGATTAGTGTTGTATGTGACCGTGTGTGAAGGGGATTATTGTCCGGGTGTGTTTTGAGCATGAAGGGACTCGGAGAAGCTATGTCTGGGGTCTTGCTGAACATGGTTCAGGCCAGGTGCTCCTCCGCCAGGGTTTTTAACCTAGGGGGAGTGTGTTCTCATCACGAGAGATTTTCGGGGTTTGTGTTGATGTTTAAAATGTTTTGAAGGGGAGAGGCGCTGGGGTTAGAAATGTGTGTGCATGTGAGGGGTGTATTTTGGCTTTGCGAGAGATTGTTCAAGGATCGTGTTGAATTTTCTATCTTCAGTCTAGCCTGGGCGCAATTCCATCAGTGTTTTGGGGTAATTTAGGGTAGGCGATGGAGGGTCTGGGGAAGTGACTTGAGGGGTTGAGAGAGGTGACGTGTAGCAAGGAAGCTGCGAGAAACGTGTACCTGGGAACTTGTTAAGCCGTTTATCCGGTTTCACCCCAGCGACTCCAACACTTTTTCACGACTCAGGGGCTGAGTATTTGCTTATCGAGGAGGTATTCAAGACCGTGTTGAACTTTCCATCTTTAGTTCAACCCCGGAGCGTCCACCACTTGTTCAGGACTGTGCTGTGCATTTTCCGCTTAGAGAGATGTTGTTCAAGGATCTTGTTGAATTTTCTATCTTTAGTTTAGCATGGGCGCAATTCTGCTAATGATTTGAAGTTCCAATTGGCACGTCGCTACACATGATTAATTCTATTTCCAATTGCATCAGAATCCTCCTAATATGGTAATTAGTTCATTGTCATGGTGCATTGGGTGTTATAAAGTTCACATCTCCCATGACTCGATTCAGACATTGCGAAATTATTCAATGTGCCTCTCAAACTGTTCATATAATACGCCACTGTTCCCTCATATCGCGCAGTTATGCACTAAATTGTCTCAAAAATACTGACATTTCCACTCGAAATATATCACTCTGTTAGATCTCTTCGAAGTGGCTTAACATTCATTATTATGTTTCCTTTCGACTGTACAAGTTATCGCGTATTTCATAAGTGCATCTCGTAATTTTAAGACCCGCTTAGTCATTAAAAGACGCCTTGGCTGCAAGCAGGTCACAACAGCGATTTTCAACTGTTCTGTTATCGACTAAAAATACTGCTACACAAATGCAGTGAATTATACCTTGTTTGAACAGACCCCTTCTTCTCACTACAAATGTTTGCTGCATGCTAGCTTTCCGAAGTTCTCTCACGTATTGTTTTTAGCATTAAAGTGATGCACGTAGATCTTCGCAATAGTAAGCCGCAAGTATATGCTTGCATACACGAGGCGTACAGTTTCACTGTTAATAATCGTATCGTGAACTGTACTGCTCTGTGTCCAAGTCATGCTAACCAATCTCAACTTTACATATGTTCAGCCTAACTACTGTGGCTAACAGCTTTACTGCGTCCGTTCTGGTCATGCGCTACGAACGTAAACAAAATGTCAACTCATCTGTCTTCACTTCGTCTGGTCTCTGCTGCATTCTATCAAAGGTAGCGTAATTAGGGGTTCAGTTCCTCCAACTATTATTCATATTAACGCTTATATCGTTGGATCGCGAAAGAAATACCTCATGAGATAATTCCCACGGCGTGTGTTAAAATATTTGAGATATTCCTAAACATTTAAATAACATTTATCTCCGTTTAAAATTAGCCTACTGATTCTTTCTAGAGCATTCCTTCTTACGTGATTCTCTCTTCTCATGATCATTGGATCGTGCTTCTGGCGTCTGGATGTGACTGTCTACCCCTCTGTGATGACACGTCACAGATGGTGACTGACGCGCTATAGCAGCGCCTTCGTGACGTCAGGCTTCATGAATTTCGTAGCCGATCACTCCGAGTCACATAGAAACAGGGTGGGGTTGGAACACTGGAATATGTTACGCATTGAGCGAACAAGTGAAGGAGTAGGGAATAATACACATAGTGAAGATTCACAAAATAATCCAGTATATTATAAAACAATTCTCTTTGCAAACAAATATATAACAAGTAGTTCTGTGAAGTCAATTTTCATATATCCTACTTATGTTAATTGCCACTATTAACATACAAAATTTCAGTTTGATTGCTGTAATAGATTCGTAGATATTGAGAACCGTCTAAATATTTCGTATGGTCGCCATGTTGGATTATTCTATGTATAGGCAAATAGCTTAATATGATAATAGTGGAAACTCTCGCAACTTAACACACGTAGCAGCGGCGACAGCGCACAGTGCTACCATCTAGCTGTTCGAATAATCAACTACTCGAACGAACTATTGAAGAGTTACTCTATTCGACTACGAAAACGCAAAGAAATACAGATTTTAAGGCCTTTGCGTACTAATTGTTGCATACTATAAGGAAAGGAGATGGATGTTGATCCGAAAGGGGCAGTATTAAGAATGGTATACGTGTATATTCACATTAAAACATTTTATCGTCAATTCATGACAGCAGTGTGATAGCCTACAGATGGTTATGATGATGACGGATTTTAAGCAGTCTACAGATTTTCCAAAAGTTAATTACACGTGTAATATCTTATTGAGCTTGATATTTTTAGTGATATTTTTCACTGATGAATCATTTATTCTATTCACATATGCCTTAATAAGGACTTTGAAATATTTGCCAGTCAGTAATTTCATACAGCTGTCACAGATACCTTCACTAGAGTCAGTTGGCCTAATTCATAGAAAATAACCAGTTAATTTGCTTTTCATCCCATGGGTGCTTTCTGACAAAAAATGGCAAAAACTATTTTCAAATGCCTCTGACATTTTGGCAGACAACTTTCCACCACACACATTTGGAAATAGCATTTTGGAATTATCATCATACTTCTTCATTTCTATGTGCAAATTTCCCATACTAGAATCATTATCATAAGATGATATTACATTCCTACACTCAGCATGGGGAACCTTGCTACAGGCCCAGCCCATGACATAGTGGTCAGCATTTTCTTGAATTACATCATAGTCATAATCATTTGCCTTATCACTTAGGTCACACTCTTCACTGACATTTGCTTCAAAATTACTCTTCATCACATCATTATGAGTCAATAGAAAGTTTGCAGCATCAGATTCACAATTACTGTCGTCAGAAGCACAAAGTAATTGATTTACCATAACACTTTTTATGGCACTGCGAAATTTGGTTGCATCTGGGGTTATATTGTTGCCTCCTTTTGATCTAATAATTGAAAAAATGTTTTCAATGCAATCCTGTGTAATCCTCATAGTTAGCAAATACCGGAAATCATAATCATTGTGTAATTCTGACCACAATAGTTTCAATGCAGAAATATTGTATACCCAACCCTGAATGCAAAGAGGATTGCCTTTGCGGTTATTCAGTACTTACAGTTTTTTGAGACAGTCACAAATTTCATTCAGTTTTTGCATATGCCTTGATTCATTGCTTAAAGGTTTCCTATACTCCTTGGGGCTACTGACAGTGGAAGAATTAAAAATTTCACACAATGTGTCACACATTTCTATAAACTCTGCAGTGTGTGCAGCACTCGATGGCAAAGAATTGAATGATACATGAACTAGTATTCCAGAAGCTACAGAATGACTGAGAACCCTGGTAGCTAAACATACCCTCATATTTGAAAAAGGGGAAGTGTGATACATTTCTTTGTTAACTTTGGAGCCAACCTTGGAATCACTTTGGAGTCCTTAGCATAACATTCTCTTATGTGAGATCAACTACAAACTTTACCACCAGAAACAAAATCATACTTTTTCAGATTGATTCTCACTGACTTAATCAAGTGCGGAGGATCATGAAAAAAAAAAAAATATTTTCACCGTTTACCTCAATGAATGGCTTCTCTGCAGTCACACCTAAAAGTTTCCTCACATTCATGTTATTACTTCCTTGATCACACACAACTGCTTTAGGAACTAACCCGATTGCCTGAAGTTGATTGACAATAAATAGCACCAGCTCTTTGATGTAGTGCCCTGCCATAGCATTGTTTGATAAGAAGTACCCAATTATTTGTTTATAATTGAGGTACAAACCTTTAATCATAAATACCATAGCCTGGTTACATTGTTGGCGGATGGGAGCTGTGATAGGCTGTACAGGAGTATCTACACCAAAATCTTCATATCCCTCCAATTGATCCTTCTAAGGATCGTATGACAGAGACGACTTGATGGAAATGTCATCAAATACCAAGGAAATAACCTTCTCCTCCCTTTTCACTTTTTTAGCTTTAATTTCTAGCAAGCTTAGAACCATTTTATTAACACCAGGTTCCACTCGGGCATTTTGTAACCAGCTTCTTAATGACCTGGTGCTGGGCAAAGAAAAATGCTTTTGCATGAACTTGTATGACTTAGGCGAACAATAATGCAAAGATAATGCAAAACTTTTGTCATCATTTGAATATCTTCGGCCCTGAGCTTTACGATTTCTTTGGTTCATTTGAAGATTTATGAAGTTCTGAGAAACACTCTTATCAACAACATTCTTTTCACAATTACACTTCGACTGATTTTTCTGCACCACAGATAATTTTCTTCTCAGATTATTATTTAATGACCTGTACTCTGAAAGCAACTTCTGACAATTCCTGTATTTCAACATTATGTTTGAACAGCATTCATTCAGTCTTTCTTTCACCAGTAGTTTGTCATTTTCCTGGACAGCACTTTCTGTTGGTAAATCATCTGGAATTCTGGGGTAGACTCACACTCTCGTTTTCTTTTTTTCGGGCTGCATCTCAAGTGTGTCTGTTTGACATTGTGGCACTGCAGTGAGGGCACTGCACCAGGCCAGATTCTGTAACAAATACGATTCTTTAATCATCAGGGGCATTCACTAGTGCAAAAAGTTGAAATATGGCCTATGTTGATGAGAACTTGAAATTCCAACAGCTAAAAAAAGTCCATAAGTAATACAAGAACAAATTATATACCCTTGTCTTAAGAGATCCTTATTTCTGAAATCCTTTTCCGTAAAGTGGTCCGAACACACTACATAACTTTCATTCAAACGTTCTGGTCCTTTTGTCCTCAGAATTTCATCTAAATCGGCCCTACTGCTCTTCACAACCCACTGAGCACACCTGGAAAAGGATTAAATGGATAGGTTTAATCACAACAATGTTTTAAAGAAAGTATGGTATGTTCAGATTAATAGAAAATAAAATACAGGTACCCGTAAACATTAGTAGGTATACTCACAACTGTTTGTTTTTTGGGAATCTGTAAAATGACTTGGGATCACTTTGTATTTTATAATTAAAACACCCATATATACTACAAATAACTCCTCTTCCAGCCATTACCAAAATTGTAGCACATAACAGCACAAAACAATACTATTTTAATTACAAAAGTAACACTTCGAATGTACTTCACTTAAACTTGCCAGCTGATTGAACTCTACCACGTAGTTGACTGCGCGAACCGCCAGATAGCGCGCAGGATCGATGTCGCCAGTTTCTCGCGGGAGTTTCCACTATTATCATATTAAGCTATTTGGTATAGGCCATAGAGTCATGTACCATTAAAGGAAAATTATTGCGTAGGTTCATTATTCAAGCTTTCACTTCGATCGCTTAATTACGACACAAGAAATAGAAACTTAATTTCAAAATTCGCACAGCCACCATCTTGAGGTTACGTAAACAATTGAACTAATTTAGATACCAGTGCATTACAACGTGTATAAACATTTGCTGTACCAAGTTCCATTGCGTTTGGATCATTAAATCACGAGAAATGTATATTTATAACTTTCAACTTCGCTTGGACGCCATGTTCGTTTTGTAGTTAACCAGTTTTTGAAAGTATCATAGATGAACTTCCAGTAGTGCCCTTTATCTCCGTACACTATTTCAGAGTGATACCGGTAATAGTTTTCTTAAAACAAACAATGATGTTCATAGGCATAACACAAGACAAAATCAAAACATTCATATTTCACACACACACTCAAGCATATATCAAAAAGGAACTTATCACACAGGAGTTAAATTATACAATAAACTACCCCAGTATATAAAACTTCACCCAAAAATAAAAATCTTTGATAGAATGTTGAAAGCTTATCTGCAGTGCCATTGTTTTTACTCTGTAGTTGAATATCTTAGTGTATAGAAATGATGAAATCTATAATTATATTTTACTTTTCTATTTTAATTGTAATACCTAGCGGTAAGTTGTTGTATTTATAGAATTAAGTTTTCATATTATGATAATAGAATAAGGTGTAAATAGTTGTCCAATAAGATTGTATCTTTTAAGATCTGTTATTATAATAAGTTATATATAGTTATAGTATTAGTATTACTGTATATACCTATTAGTACTTTTATTTTATAGATGTAAATTCTGACGTGTCCTATGTCAAAAAAGTATTGTATACATGTATTTGATCAAATGAAATTAATAAAACTATCTATCAATCTATCTAGTTTCAGAAATATAGAATGCCGGTGAAATATTTCGCACAGCCGACATCTTGAGGTTATGTAAACAATTGAACGAAGTTAGATGTCGGTGCATTACAATGTGTATAAACATATACTGTACAATGTTTCATTGCGTTTGGGTGGTTAAATCGCGAGAAACGTCTTTTTAAAAGTCGCAACTTCGCTTGGCCGCAATGTTGGTTTTGTAGTTACCAGGTTTTCAGAAGTCACATAGGTGAAATTCTAGTAGTTTCCTTTATCACCGTACAAAATTCCAGGGTAATATTGGTAATAGTTTCGGAGATATTGAATGTTGGTGAAATATTTCACACAGCCGCCATGTTGGATTGAGAAACGTAACAAAATTTGAAGGGCACGGTCGGGGTCTTCCGGAATAGTGCTATGGTCTTACCGAGTTTCATTGAAATCGCTCTAGCCGTTTAGATTTCATTAGGGGGACACACGCACGAATCATACAAGCACACACACACAGACAGACACACGGACAAAAGGTGATCTCATAAGCCTATTTTTTCATAAATGAAAATATGATAAAAACAGGCCAACTTAATGTTATTTTTCGAAGAACTTTGTACAATCAGTTAGGTGACACAAGATCTATCTCTTGTCATCATTCAAATAGTTGATTGAGATCATTTTACAAGGTCTACTTAGTGTTGTTGTTCAAATAGCTACTGCAAGTACGAACACTTCGTAGACACCATCTTACAAACTTCACCAAGTGTCATTGTCTTATTCTAGGTAATATTTTTTCCTCTTTTGTTTATATTTTTATGAATTTCTATACTCGTGGAGCCTGCTGAATCAAGCCCTCCCACAAATCGTTGGAATCAAGGATAAACAGAGAATGTCATAGGGACTAAGATAATGAGTGTTACTAAATGATTATGCATGTGTTCCATCAAGAAAAGGGGAGTTAAACTCCCTGATTTCTTTCTCGAGAAGAGGGGATAGGTATATTATTTTCACATGGAATAGTGACTGTGCTAGGATGTAGATAAAAAAAATTGTAGCCCAAGTTAATGCACGTTTTTCCAGCATTCGGAAATACAAATTCAGAATCTTTACAAGCTATGAAGGGAAATGAATAAAAATTAACCGTCTGATGTTCACTCTTATCCACTTCCATGGATGTGGAAAATGCACCGTCCAATGCTGTTCCAAACTCAGCAGCGGTAGTCATATTCCTAATCGGAAACATTTTAAATGAGTAATTTAAGTTTAAGTCTTTCAGCTATTGACCCCGTTCTGGAATATATGAGTTCCTTAATGGTTACCATGTGGGCTTAATGGCAACCACCTGGGTCTTAATTCACGTGGTATTGGCAAATGTATATGTTCAATAGGACTATTGCCCCAACGTAAACTCCCAAGAAAATGGCATGTCTGATTAAACGAACTCCACAAATAATTAAACCCTTTCTCCATATGCAACAAAAGCGTGTCTGCTGACCATAATGACGAAGATATAAGGGATCAATTTATAAATATCGGGTAGAACAAATTTGCACAAAGTTGTAGAATTTAAGTACGATAACAATCGCGACATGATATTCGAAAATATTAGTGAATATTTCGCCACTTATTTAATAAGTATACTAGTATGAACCGATCAAGACAGCTTCGAGATTTTTATGATCAACAGATGTTCATTACATAAACCAACAAATTCCTCGTCAGAACATCTTTGGGATTAAAAGCCCTACCATTCGTGTGAGATCTTGCCCGGTATGAAAATTTAATATGTCTTTTCAAATTACTTTTCTCCATGAAAGCCTTGCCGCACGTTACACATGAGTGTGCGCCCTGGCCGCTATGCAGCTTCATATGCCTTGAAAGAATGCCCTTATCTGAATAAGACTTACCACATATCTTACAAGAGTAGTCCATGTTTCCACTATGGAGCAACATGTGGGATTTTAAATTGATTTTGCGTGTTATGGCTCTTCCGCAAATGTTACACGAGTACGCTTTCTGACCATTATGATGTTCCATATGTCTCTTTAAATCACTTTTCGTCGTAAAAGCCTTGGCGCATACATTACAAGAATGTGCCTTTTGCCCGCTATGAAACAACATGTGCCTAGTTAGACTATGTTTCTGGGAAAAACTTTTCCACATAATTCACAAAAGTGCGCCTTCTGGCCACCAACGACCAACGTGTCCATCTTCAAATTGCCATTCATCTTGACGATACCAGGCTCCGATGTCTTGGTGCATATATTCCTAAAGAGAAATTATGTGCTTTATAATGACAAGAACATATCATGGTGATGGCCTGTGGATTAAGAATTATAAAAGAGAACCCAAGGCAGTACGGTTTATTAAGGATCTTGGATTACCAAGGGACCGCTGCTCAACCTTTTGGCCTGCAGATTACGGGGTGACGCGTGGTCAGCCCAACAGGTCCCCTCGGCCGGTAATATTGGCTTTCTTCACCCGCTTTTGCCTGCCCTGTTGTGTAGGGGCAGCGCGCCTGCCTCACACGATGAGGCCCCGGGTTTGATTGCCGGCTACGTCAGGGATTTTAAAAACCGACAGATACAATACCAATCCTTAATCCTAGCACTGGCGGCTTTAGAGGTAACATGTCAATAGTTATTTATTGTTGAAATATGTATAACAATGTTTAAAACGGTGAAAGTGTGGAGTGAACCTCATTAACATGTGTATTTATAAATAATTTGCCTGATAACATGTGTTATTGTGGTGGCTGTATTTGTAATTGGAGCCAAGGATTGGGATGGAAGCGGTCGTGGCCTTGCATTAAAAACCATCGTAGCATTTGCCTGGAGTAGAAGAGGGACACCGCAGAAAACCACTTCTAGGATGGCTGAGGTTGGAATCGAACCCGCCTCAATTCAGGCTTGCTTCATGAGGCTTAGTGCGTCTTGTTCCAGCCCCTAAACCAGAGTTGAATTCCTTAGCAAAGTTGGATAATTATCTAACCCGCACCTCTAGGGCAACAACCAAGAATGTTTGCCACAACACCACAAGGTAAAATTGTCAGAATAAACTTCAGTCAGTTATGGAGAAATTCATTTTGGTTGTTAGTAGAAAGGAGATGGACAAACACTTACTCATTTAAATGACTTCCAGTTGCATCGCCTTCTTCATCCAGGGTTTCTTCTACCGCATCCTTAAGAAAAGATGCAACTGATTATTTTTAACACTAATCATACACGTTAACACTATACATAACAATATTGTTATGAATTGCGCCATAACACACCCTAGAAAGCTGAATATACAATAACAATATTGTTATGAATTCCGCCATAACACACCCTAGAAAGCAGAATATACAATAACAATATTGTTATGAATTCCGCCATAACACACCCTAGAAAGCTGAATATACAATAACAATATTGTTATGAATTCCGCCATAACACACCCTAGAAAGCTGAATATACAATAACAATATTGTTATGAATTACGCCATAACACACCCTAGAAAGCTGAATATACAATAACAATATTGTTATGAATTCCGCCATAACACACCATAGAAAGCTGAATATACAATAACAATATTGTTGTGAATTCAGCCATAACACACCATAGAAAGCTGAATATACAATAACAATATTGTTATGAATTCCGCCATAACACACCCTAGAAAGCTGAATATACAATAACAATATTGTTATGAATTACGCCATAACACACCATAGAAAGCTGAGTATACAATAACGATATTGTTATGAATTCCACCATAACACACCCTAGAAAGCTGAATATACAATAACAGACGTCTCACCAACTCTTTATTAACGATTAGTTAGTTCTGTACACAGTAAAAAAATAAGTTACCGATTCTTGGATGTAACAGGTAGTCTCGAGAACCAATAGATGGATTTTGATGCGGTTTTCACCATTATGTAAAGGATTTCTTGAGGAAGGTTTCTGATGAAAATAATGTATTTATGAACGAAGGAAGCCAAGGAGTAACGATTTCAGTGAAAAAGTCGAAAAAATCTACCGTCCGTACGCCATTTAAACATACGCTAAGTAAACCACTAAAATATATAGTATGAGTATAAGAATTGTTCAGCATGAAACGATCTACAAAAAAGGTCCATGACAGCATATCTGAATCTTCAATACATCGCTCACAGTATATAATTTTACGTTTTCATTTCTTCCAGCAATCTTCATTCAATTACCAGCTTCCGCAACAGTTTACGAGCTAGCTAGCGAGCGAGTCTATCACCCCAGTTACAGTCAGCATCGAACTGTCGAATCGTGTTGAGCTTATTTACCCACATTCTTTGGTGTCGAGTTAAGCCTTCAGAGAATAGTGGATGTGATCGGATTTTCCCTGGAAGTGCAAATCGGCTTTTCGGTCCACAGAATACACAGTCAAGTTCAAATTGGACGGAAGAGGAATTTGTGTTTCATGCACCTCGCCATTCTTAAATTACGTCCGACAAGAATTTGCTGCACATGCTATCTCCATGATAATATAATAGTCCAGTCAGTGATTTTAACCCATCATGCCGAGACGAAGAACGGATATGGGGCATAGTTCATTGACATACGCCTTTTAAGCTTACGCTGGGTAAAGTGTTAAAGATACGTGGCCGGGGCTGGTTGCTATTTATCATTAATAGGAGAGTTAATGCACGGATATCGCCGATGCATTTCACGAGGCCAAGCGGGTTCGTAATTATTTAAACACGCTCTACGGTTCTCGCGCATGCGTGGACTCGGTTTCAGCCAGGAGAAACATGGCGGACAGGATAAGGAGCGTGTAGCACTGATCCTTGAGAGTTTATGGAACATCATTATAAAGGAAGGGAAATGCAGAAGACCTTAAAATGATATGATATTTCGGAGAACTGGCATTGTTTACTTAGTTAAACAGGACACGCTGTCTTCGTAGCGTAGGTGGTTGCGTTGCATAGCTGGAAGGGGTTCGATTCCCACTTGGGATATGTTTTATTTTAAAATGTCCGTATTGTTGTTTCTTGGCATTAGTAACATGTGTGATATTTTACAGTTATTTATTTATATATGAATTGCAGCCAATGGCCATAGCTGGGCATTAGTAACATGTGTGATATTTTACAGTTATTTATTTATATATGAATTGCAGCCAATGGCCATAGCTGGGTATTAGTAACATGTGTGATATTTTACAGTTATTTATTTATATATGAATTGCAGCCAATGGCCATAGCTGGGCATTAGTAACATGGTTGGTATGAGTGACTAATATAACGCAAGTTTCTGTGCTCCGTGTTTATAAGTCAAATAGTCTAGTAAAGTGCACTGCTCGGGACAAGGATATGTTCACACTGAATCGGTGAGTAATAAAGATCATTTGGATGTATAAATCTTAATACAACATCAATGGACTAGCAACATCTAGGATATTTTCTAAGCGTGTGGATGCATAACCAACAAAGGCGACTTTCAACTGTTCGTTTGAACGCCAGTGCTACCACCCAGCGAAACAATAATCTGTGACTCAAGTGCACCCCGACAGTCAACTGTTTCTGCCAACCACTCCCAAACAAATTTCCGACTTGAACGCTACCCTACATCCTTGTCCGCATCAGCGCTAGTGAGCTCTCGCACAAACATTAAACAGTGAAGTGACGAGTTACGTACTGCCAAAGAATTAATAATACACCTTTCACATCTCAAGCAGTGCCTTTACAATACTAGTAGCATTATTAGGAGCCAGTGCAATAATGGGTGTCTGTTTCGAGTGCAACAAGGCGGTGTCCAGGCAAGACATCAATGCAAAAATTCAATGTGCTGTATGTAAAAACTGGTATCATAATTATTGTGTAAATTTAAAAGAAGATGATCTCAAGTCCATAATTTCTTCGCACAAACAATGGAAATGTAATAAGTGTCCCAAGAAGAAGCTTAGCCTACATGAAGAGGGAAAGAGTCAGTTAGCCCTACCTAACAACGACGAAGTTTTTAACTTATTGACTAATTTAAACAAAGAAATTTCTGAGTTAAAGGAATTGTGTAAACAGAGGGAAACTGATTTGGGGAGGTCGTTAGATCTGGTGCACGAGAAATTGGACGAAAATAAGGAAACCCTGCGGAAACAAGCAGAAACTATTAAAGATTGTAGGCAAGCAATTGAAGAGATGCATAAGGAGAACCTAAAGTTAAAGAAAGAAAACTTGGAACTAAAATCAAGACTTACTGATTCTGAGCAATACTCAAGGATCAATATGATAGAAATACATGGTATACCGTCAAACCCTGCAGAGGACACAAGCAGGTTGGTTCAAGAAGTCGCGCGAACACTCCACGTGGAACTGAAAGAGGAACATATTGACGCTTGCCACAGACTTCCCCCTCGTAACAATTCCCAGATTGCGCCTATAATCGTGAAATTTACAAGACGTCACTACAAAGAAGAAATCCTCAGACAACGGAGAATTAAACGTAATCTGAGTACCCTTGACCTTGGATACACCTACAACAACCCGGTGTATATAAATGAAAGCCTTTGCGGGGAGCGGAAAAAACTTCTAGCAAAGGCAAGGGAAGTGAAACGAGCGAAGGACCTAAAGCACTTATGGACAAAGAATGGCAGAATACTCATGAGGAAACACGACCACTCTCAGGTAATCTCCATCAACACTGAAGAGGACCTTGACAAACTTTAACCTGAACATTGAAGATGACTCATAAGAAAAAAGAAACCATCATTTACTACCAGAACGTAAGAGGACTACGGACCAAATCCAATACTTTATTTTTAAATACACTGTCAAATAACTATGATATTATTTGTCTTTCAGAAACATGGCTTCTTGAGGGTGTAAGCAGTTCTGAGCTCTTTGATGACAGATATATTGTGTATAGGAAAGACCGAGATTTTTCTTTAAGTTCCAAGAAAGATGGTGGTGGAATTTTAATAAGTGTTAAAAGTACAATACATTCGAAGAGAATGCCAATGTTAGAATCGGATACCGAATCATTATGGATTAAAGTTTCATTCAACAATAGGGAATGTTATATATGTGTTCCATACTTTCCGCCGAATTCCAATATAGAAGCATACAAATCATTTTATGAGAAAATAGAAGAAAATATGCAGTTATTTAAAGATTACGATATTTGTATCATTGGTGACTTTAATTTACCGGAAGTAACTGATAAATCTTACAATCTATTGAAGGGTTCAAACAAATCCAAAGAGTTACAGAATTGTTTGCACCTGCTGAATGCCAGGCTGTTTAACGATATTAAGAATGTTAATGGGAGAACTCTTGATTTAATAATCAGTAACATTGACCAGTTGCATATCCAGGAAGAAACCGACCCCTTAGTCCGATTAGATGAAAATCATCCAGCATTGCAAATTATATACAAACAGGGGAAAATAACCAGATCACATGAAAGTTCAACCTATGAATATAACTTCCTCAGGGCAGACTTCCTAAAATTGTATGAATTAGTGAAAAAATGCAATTGGGATAACATGAATAATTGTAGAAATGTAAACGAAGCTGTTGATATCTTTTATGACAAAATATACTCTATAATTGACCAGTGCGTTCCAAAGACTAAACATTACAAGCGCACATATCCTGTTTGGTTCACTCAGTCCATAATATCAAATTTAAAGCTAAAGGAAAAATATAGAAAAAAGAAAAATTTATCCGAATATTACTTAAATAATTATACTCAACTTAGATCTAAAACTAAAATAGACATAAAAAAAGCTTATGATGACTATGTAGCTCTTACTGAGCGGAACATGGAAAAAGATAGCAACAGCTTCTGGAACTTTATAAAAAATAGAAAGGAGCGTAAAGGATCAGGATTGGCGATGGAATATGGAGGTAAAGAATATTGTAAATCACTGGAAATTGCCAATTGTTTCGCTGACTATTTCAAATCAGTATATTCGCAAACTATTCCCAACTATAATTTGAACACAAACAGCAATAACTTAAAGCAACATTATTTTCAAAATTATTTGGTTATATCTGAAGTCACCGAGGATATGGTTGAATACGCCATTAAGAAACTAAAACCAAAAAAGTCAGCGGGGCCTGATGGGTTACCACCATACCTCTTTAAAGGCTGTAAGGAATATATTACTAAACCACTGACTATAATATACAATCTCATACTGAAGACCAGCACATTTCCAGATAAATGGAAACATACAAAAGTAACACCAATTCTAAAATCCGGAAACTCAGTTCAGATTAAGAATTACAGACCTGTAGCTGTATCGTCATCTCCGGCTAAGATATTTGAGAGTATTTTGTATAGTCATATTTTTCAACATGTTAAAGTGATCATTTCCCCAAATCAGCATGGATTTATACCAAACAGGTCAACCGTGACTAACCTTATTAATTTTACGCAATTTGTATCCACGGAGCTAGATCACAAAGGCCAAGTAGATGTAATATATACTGACTTTCAAAAGGCATTTGACAAAGTGGATCATGACGTACTCATCACTAAATTATCAACGTATAATTTTTCTGAACCACTGTTTCGTCTGCTGATTTCATACCTGAAGAACAGAACACAAGTTGTGAAATATAAAACGCAACTATCCAAAACATTTCCCACCAACTCAGGAGTTCCTCAGGGATCTAACTTAGGACCATTACTATTCTTATTATTTTTAAACGACATCTCTGATAAAGTTCAACACTCAGAAATTTTATTATTCGCAGACGATATAAAATTATATAAATCAATACGTGACCCTTACGATTGTATCGAACTTCAAAATGATTTAAATGAACTAAACCTATGGACGAAAGAAAATAAATTGCCATTTAACATCAGTAAATGCAAGCAAATTAATTTTACTAGGCGAAAAAATTACATAAAGTTTCACTATCACATTGACGGGGAAAGCTTACTAAAAATTCATGAAGTTCAGGATCTGGGAATTGTATTTACCAATGATCTGAATTTTCAAAGACATATAGAGAAAATTGTCTCTAAAGCACATAAATGTATGGGATTTGTAATAAGAAATTCATTTAATTTCTCCTATGGGATTTTAATATTGCTCTTTAATGCCTTCATCAGATCACAACTAGAATATGCTTCAGTTATATGGAATCCATACACATTGAAACATAATAAGCTTATAGAGAACATCCAAAAGAAATTCTTAAAATATGTATATTACAAAAGATATGGCTATTATCCCTCTTACGAATCGTACACATTTATATTACAGTCCTTCAATGTCAGAAAACTATCTCACAGGCGAAATTGTCAGGGCCTGCTTTTTCTCTATAAAATAGTAAACAAAAAAATTGACGACGCTAAAATTCGAGAGAGAATTACGTTATATGTACCAGCTGTGAAACCTAGTAGATTCCGAAACATTTTCTTTATTCCGAGAGTTCACACAGACAACCATAAAAACTCGCCGATTAACAGAATTTTATCCCACTATAATAAAGTTCATCATCTTGACTTAGATATTTTCAGTATGTCAGAAAACCAGTTTGCAGCGTCCTGTGATAAACTGCAAGATGTCTTGTAATATATTGTACTGTATTCAGCCCATTTCCTTCTCATACCTAACCTTCCTTTTCTTCTTATTATTATTTTTATTATTTATAACGTGTTTCTCAATCTATATCTTCTCTTTATGTATCTTTTGTTTTTCTATTTATATATTGTTGTATATTATATGATTCTAGTAGTGAGCAATGTAATTGGGGCTTCCTGTAATGTTCACAACATAAATAAATAAATAAATAAATAAATAAACATGTGTGATATTTTACAGCTATTTATTTATATATGAATTGCAGCCAATGGCCATAGCTGGGCATTAGTAACATGTGTGATATTTTACAGTTATTTATTTATATATGAATTGCAGCCAATGGCCATAGCTGGGCATTAGTAACATGCGTGATATTTTACAGTTATTTATTTATATATGAATTGCAGCCAATGGCCATAGCTGGGCATTAGTAACATGTGTGATATTTTACAGTTATTTATTTATATATGAATTGCAGCCAATGGCCATAGCAGGGCATTAGTAAAATGTGTGATATTTCACAGTTATTTATTTATATATGAATTGCAGCCAATGGCCATAGCAGGGCATTAGTAACATGTGTGATATTTTACAGTTATTTATTTATATATGAATTGCAGCCAATGGCCATAGCAGGGCATTAGTAACATGTGTAATATATGAATTGCAGCCAATGGCCATAGCTGGGCATTAGTAACATGTGTGTTATTCTACAGTTATTTATTTATATACGAATTGCAGCCAATGGCCAAAGCTGGGCATTAGTAACATGTGTGATATTCTACAGTTATTTATTTATATACGAATTGCAGCCAATGGCCAAAGCTGGGCATTAGTAACATGTATGATATTTTACAGTTATTTATTTATATATGAATTGCAGCCAATGGCCATAGCTGGGCATTAGTAACATGTATGATATTTTACAGTTATTTATTTATATATGAATTGCAGCCAATGGCCATAGCTGAGCATTAGTAACATGTGTGATATTTTACAGTTATGTATTTATATATGAATTGCAGCCAATGGCCATAGCTGGGCATTAGTAACATGTGTGATATTTTACAGTTATTTATTTATATATGAATTGCAGCCAATGGCCATAGCTGGGCATTAGTAACATGTGTGATATTTTACAGTTATTTATTTATATATGAATTGCAGCCAATGGCCATAGCTGAGCATTAGTAACATGTGTGATATTTTACAGTTATTTAT
The DNA here is from genome assembly GCA_946902985.2 of Meconema thalassinum. Taxonomy (NCBI): domain Eukaryota; kingdom Metazoa; phylum Arthropoda; class Insecta; order Orthoptera; family Tettigoniidae; genus Meconema; species Meconema thalassinum. Next base: position 1,852,539 of record CAMPQE020000028.1, on the reverse strand, counting down.
TTATATATGAATTGCAGCCAATGGCCATAGCAGGGCATTAGTAACATGTGTGATATTTTACAGTTATTTATTTATATATGAATTGCAGCCAATGGCCATAGCAGGGCATTAGTAACATGTGTGATATTTTACAGTTATCTATTTATATATGAATTGCAGCCAATGGCCATAGCAGGGCATTAGTAACATGTGTGATATTTTACAGTTATTTATTTTTATATGAATTGCAGCCAATGGCCATAGCTGGGCATTAGTAACATGTGTGTTATTCTACAGTTATTTATTTATATATGAATTGCAGCCAATGGCCATAGCAGGGCATTAGTAACATGTGTGATATTGCACAGTTGTTTATTTATATATGAATTGCAGCCAATGGCCATAGCTGGGCATTAGTAACATGTGTGTTATTCTACAGTTATTTATTTATATACGAATTGCAGCCAATGGCCATAGCAGGGCATTAGTAACATGTGTGATATTCTACAGTTATTTATTTATATACGAATTGCAGCCAATGGCCATAGCAGGGCATTAGTAACATGTGTGATATTTTACAGTTATTTATTTATATATGAATTGCAGCCAATGGCCATAGCAGGGCATTAGTAACATGTGTGATATTTTACAGTTATTTATTTATATACGAATTGCAGCCAATGGCCATAGCAGGGCATTAGTAACATGTGTGATATTTTACAGTTATTTATTTATATACGAATTGCAGCCAATGGCCATAGCTGGGCATTAGTAACATGTGTGATATTTTACAGTTATTTATTTATATACGAATTGCAGCCAATGGCCATAGCAGGGCATTAGTAACATGTGTGATATTTTACAGTTATTTATTTATATACGAATTGCAGCCAATGGCCATAGCAGGGCATTAGTAACATGTGTAATATATGAATTGCAGCCAATGGCCATAGCTGGGCATTAGTAACATGTGTGATATTTCACAGTTATTTATTTATATACGAATTGCAGCCAATGGCCATAGCAGGGCATTAGTAACATGTGTAATATATGAATTGCAGCCAATGGCCATAGCTGGGCATTAGTAACATGTGTGATATTTCACAGTTATTTATTTATATACGAATTGCAGCCAATGGCCATAGCAGGGCATTAGTAACATGTGTGATATTTTACAGTTATTTATTTATATACGAATTGCAGCCAATGGCCATAGCAGGGCATTAGTAACATGTGTGATATTTTACAGTTATCTATTTATATATGAATTGCAGCCAATGGCCATAGCAGGGCATTAGTAACATGTGTGATATTTTACAGTTATCTATTTATATATGAATTGCAGCCAATGGCCATAGCAGGGCATTAGTAACATGTGTGATATTTTACAGTTATCTATTTATATATGAATTGCAGCCAATGGCCATAGCAGGGCATTAGTAACATGTGTGATATTTTACAGTTATCTATTTATATACGAATTAGAGCCAATGGCCATAGCTGGGCATTAGTAACATGTGTGATATTTTACAGATATTTATTTATATACGAATTGCAGCCAATGGCCATAGCTGGGCATTAGTAACATGTGTGATATTTCACAGTTATTTATTTATATACGAATTGCAGCCAATGGCCATAGCAGGGCATTAGTAACATGTGTGATATTTTACAGTTATTTATTTATATACGAATTGCAGCCAATGGCCATAGCAGGGCATTAGTAACATGTGTGATATTTTACAGTTATCTATTTATATATGAATTGCAGCCAATGGCCATAGCAGGGCATTAGTAACATGTGTGATATTCAACAGTTATTTATTTATATATGAATTGCAGCCAATGGCCATAGCTGGGCATTAGTAACATGTGTGATATTTTACAGTTATCTATTTATATATGAATTGCAGCCAATGGCCATAGCAGGGCATTAGTAACATGTGTGATATTTTACAGTTATCTATTTATATATGAATTGCAGCCAATGGCCATAGCAGGGCATTAGAAACATGTGTGATATTTTACAGTTATTTATTTATATATGAATTGCAGCCAATGGCCATAGCAGGGCATTAGTAACATGTGTGATATTTCACAGTTGTTTATTTATATATGAATTGCAGTCAATGGCCATAGCAGGGCATTAGTAACATGTGTGATATTTTACAGTTGTTTATTTATATACGAATTGCAGCCAATGGCCATAGCAGGGCATTAGTAACATGTGTGATATTTTACAGTTGTTTATTTATATACGAATTGCAGCCAATGGCCATAGCAGGGCATTAGTAACATGTGTGATATTTTACAGTTATCTATTTATATATGAATTGCAGCCAATGGCCATAGCTGGGCATTAGTAACATGTGTGATATTTTACAGTTATCTATTTATACATGAATTGCAGCCAATGGCCATAGCAGGGCATTAGTAACATGTGTGATATTTATACATGAATTGCAGCCAATGGCCATAGCTGGGCATTAGTAACATGTGTGATATTTTACAGTTATTTATTTATATACGAATTGCAGCCAATGGCCATAGCAGGGCATTAGTAACATGTGTGATATATTACAGTTATTTATTTATATATGAATTGCAGGCAATGGCCATAGCTGGGCATTAGTAACATGTGTGATATTTATATATGAATTGCAGCCAATGAGCATAGCTGGGCATTAGTAACATGTGTGATATTTATATATGAATTGCAGCCAATGGCCATAGCTGGGCATTAGTAACATGTGTGATATTTTACAGTTATCTATTTATATATGAATTGCAGCCAATGGCCATAGCAGGGCATTAGTAACATGTGTGATATTCTACAGTTATTTATTTATATACGAATTGCAGCCAATGGCCATAGCAGGGCATTAGTAACATGTATGATATTTTACAGTTATTTATTTATATATGAATTGCAGCCAATGGCCATAGCTGGGCATTTGTAACATGTGTGATATTCTACACTTATTTATTTAAATACGAATTGCAGCCAATGGCCATAGCAGGGCATTAGTAACATGTGTGATATATTACAGTTATTTATTTATATATGAATTGCAGGCAATGGCCATAGCTGGGCATTAGTAACATGTGTGATATTTGAAAGTTATCTATTTATATATGAATTGCAGCCAATGGCCATAGCAGGGCATTAGTAACATGTGTGATATTTTACAGTTATTTATTTATATATGAATTGCAGCCAATGGCCATAGCTGGGCATTAGTAACATGTGTGATATTTTACAGTTATTTATTTATATTTGAATTGCAGCCAATGGCCATAGCTGGGCATTAGTAACATGTGTGATATTTTACAGTTATTTATTTATATACGAATTGCAGCCAATGGCCATAGCTGGGCATTAGTAACATGTGAGATATTTTACAGTTGTTTATTTATATATGAATTGCAGCCAATGGCCATAGCAGGGCATTAGTAACTTGTGTGATATTTTACAGTTATTTATTTATATACGAATTGCAGCCAATGGCCATAGCTGGGCATTTGTAACATGTGTGATATTTTACAGTTATTTATTTATATACGAATTGCAGCCAATGGCCATAGCAGGGCATTAGTAACATGTGTGTTATTCTACAGTTATTTATTTATATACGAATTGCAGCCAATGGCCATAGCTGGGCATTAGTAACATGTGAGATATTTTACAGTTGTTTATTTATATACGAATTGCAGCCAATGGCCATAGCAGGGCATTAGTAACATGTCTGATATTTTACAGTTATTTATTTATATATGAATTGCAGCCAAGGGCCATAGCTGGGCTTTAGTAACATGTGTGATATTTTACAGTTTCTATTTATATATGAATTGCAGCCAATGGCCATAGCAGGGCATTAGTAACATGTGTGATATTTTACAGTTATTTATTTATATATGAATTGCAGCCAATGGCCATAGCTGGGCATTAGTAACATGTGTGTTATTTTACAGTTATTTATTTATATACGAATTGCAGCCAATGGCCATAGCTGGGCATTAGTAACATGTGTGATATTTTACAGTTATCTATTTATACATGAATTGCAGCCAATGGCCATAGCAGGGCATTAGTAACATGTGTGATATTTATACATGAATTGCAGCCAATGGCCATAGCTGGGCATTAGTAACATGTGTGATATTTTACAGTTATTTATTTATATACGAATTGCAGCCAATGGCCATAGCAGGGCATTAGTAACATGTGTGATATTTTACAGTTATCTATTTATATATGAATTGCAGCCAACGGCCATAGCAGGGCATTAGTAACATGTGTGATATTTTACAGTTGTTTATTTATATATGAATTGCAGCCAATGGCCATAGCTGGGCATTAGTAACATGTGTGATATTTTACAGTTATTTATTTATATATGAATTGCAGCCAATGGCCATAGCTGGGCATTAGTAACATGTGTGATATTTTACAGTGATTTATTTATATATGAATTGCAGCCAATGGCCATAGCTGGGCATTAGTAACATGTGTGATATTTTACAGTTGTTTATTTATATATGAATTGCAGCCAATGGCCATAGCTGGGCATTAGTAACATGTGTGATATTTTACAGTGATTTATTGATATATGAATTGCAGCCAATGGCCATAGCTGGGCATTAGTAACATGTGTGATATATGAATTGTAGCCAATGGCCATAGCAGGGCATTAGTAATGACACACTGTTAGAACTGAGAGCTAACTAATTTACCAAAATAATAAGAAAAGCCCCCCAAAAATACCAGAGTCGAAAGTAGAAGGTGTTGAACCAAACCATTTACCCAGGCAGTTAAATAGTATGAACATAAGAGAATAACGAACGATGACACAAGAACACAGAGGTCACTTTTGATATATATATATATATAATTGACAATTAATAATATTACAAGCATTTACAAGAAAGGAATAATATTTAAAAGAAATTAGTTCTTGGTATAAACCGCTAATTGAATATAAGCAAGGAATCCCACCGATTGAGGAGGAAAAGGGTCGAATTAATTATATTAAATGAGCAAATGAAAAGTCAAAGACCAACAAAAATATCCAACGTTAAATAAACAGATAAACTACCTTTAAAGGATACTCAAGGTATGAACCGAAACTAGTTTAAGTTCAAATACGGTCTCAACTCAATGCAATCAATTAAGTTTGTTTTATTAACAGGAGCGAATTCAAGGTACGTGTGATCGCAATCAAATCCTCAAACATGTCCCTTTTATCGACACGAAACAAAATCTATTGTTTTTTTACTGCAAGTAAAAAACGATAACAATAGCTTAGGTTGTCACCAGGCAACCTATTACACAGAATAAAATAAGTGCCATAAACTTCGACACAAGTTACAGCGCCTATATGAGGCATTCTAAGAAGATGCAAGGAGATAAATAAAATTTATATAAAGGTATTTAGGTTAAGAAAGTCCTTGCTCTAGACCAAGATGAAGACTGAAATCTACATGGCTTGTAGCTCAGACAAGAAATATAAATAACCACATTCCCCTAAAAGGTACATAGAATATATTAGATAATTGGAAACTATTTTAAATATATCGACAGATACTTTACCGTTACTCCGACCATGAGGCTAGACCAAAACACGAGAGTGAACAACAGTCCGCCAACATAAAATAACACAAACTTAAGAAATTACAATACGTCCAAGATAATAAAACATATCGATAGAAATAAAACAGCTTCCAAAATATCTCACAATATTTACAAACCTTTTCTAAAACATACTGGTTGAGAAGCCAAAAATATTATTACACCAAGTAAGTCAAAATATCTTCAGGTAGATGTCGGAAGTACTTCCTAATCAAGTTGGATATTAACATATTCCAGAATAGAGGCTATGTTAGCCTTCAGGGCTAACCAGCGCCGGTTTAATATCGGAGTTATAAATTTAGCATCTTGCTTGTAAGGTTTCCAATAGAGAACCACTTTTCTTATTATCGCTGTATCCAAGGTAACAGACACTGTTGACTTCGGTAGCCATCGGAGGAAATCGTAGATAGAGAGTACAGCACTCCAAGCGGCAAATCCAATAGGAGTAGTACTAATATTCTCCGTCAGATGGCAGCATCCCGCAGCGACAAACGAGTTTCTACTCGTGCTCAACAGGTAGCGTGGCAAGTCTGTTTATCTCAATCACATGCACGACAGCTAGACCAACTCGGTTACATTTTAGTAGGGAAAAGTTCACGTCAGGGAAATTAAAACGCGTCATCTCTCCTCCCCACTATACAGGACGATAGGACACAAATGTACACAATGTCTATGTGTTGAGAGAGAGAGGGAGTAAATAGAGCTGCATATGAATATCAGTTCGTTCGTTCATAATAGTCCAAGGTTCACCAATCTTACCATCTTCAAAATAGGCACGCACCAAAGCGTTCATGCATCTAACCATTACCAACATGCTTAGAGTTTCAATTCCTTACTTGGCAACAAAATAACAGTTTTTCTTTTTCTTTAACATTAAATACAAATTAGAAGTTTTCTTGGCTGATGAAGACACACTCCATCTCTACGTAGAGGACACGGCTTTACTCGACGAAGTCCGGGCCCAGGACATTCGCCACAGTCGCCAACTCGCCAACCAGGATGACAATATCAGCTCTAGATCTGAAACCAAATTGTACTCCGACAGCAAGGTCCATGTTCTTTCTTCATGACATATTAAGATAATGCATCCTTACAACCAGTTCACAATCATCCAAATAAATAATAAATGATCAACAGAGTATCATTTTCCAAATGACCAAAAAAATGTCCTCCCATCTCAAAGATTCCTTGCTTTTACAAAATAGGAACATAAGTTATTTCATCTAATAACCATATGGTTTACAACTTTTACAGAATTATATTTTATGTGAGTATTATTAATTAAATCATAACTTTGTGGGACGTAATTCCACAGCTATTTCAAAAGAAAAAGATAAAATAAGAACAACGGACTTAGAAACAATTATCAGACAACCGAAGATCACGAAAAAGACGTAGGTTAAGTCAACATTGTACCATCGTAAATAAATGAAGATTACCATTAAGTTTCATAGACTTCATAAATAAAAGAGGGTCCAAGAAAAGTTACAAGCGAGCAAAACGAGAAAAGAACTAAGAGGAAACCCGACTCTAACATCGCACAAGAATCCCTTACAAATACCCGATGAAGCAACACGAAATACGAAAACAAGGAAGGAAAAATCATGAGCGAGTCTCATGCTATCAGAACCTCAGAAACGAGAGAAAAAAATAAATAGATAAAGAGAAGTACCGACAAAGTTCAAAAGGGGGGAGGCAAAGCAAATACCAAAAAATAACAAGGAAAACCAGAAAATATTTTAGTATCAGATCACACGTGCAGAAAAACAGAAATACACAAAATCTTTCACACACTCGTACATAACCGCAAAATTCCCACAATTACTGATTACTATTTACCACCCGCAAGGTAAATGCCCCAAAATATCTACCAGTATATAAATAAATGTTCGTGAAAACCCAATTATACAACATACTTACCCGCCATAGTACTCACTCACATGTATGCAGACTGGGAACATACACAATAAATGAAACGTACACAGAACGCACATGACATGAACCTATTGAGCCCTTTTAGCATATCACTTTTACAATTACAATTATTCAATGTCATACTTCACTCAATGCTTACCCTGCTCAGACTGACAGTTAACGAACCCAAGGAACGCATCTCGAAAGAACAATACTGCTATTTTCCTTATAGCATTACTTACTTACCTTTTCAACAACTATCAGCCAAAACATAACATTCAATACCTTTTACATCCCTGATGAAACAAGCAAATAAGGTACACCAACTTGGATCAACTTGGGATGTTTTGTAAGGAATGCTTACCATTCATACCAACGACTCTTTTCCTTCATCTTAATTATACCAGTTCCATACCAGAGATAACAAGAATCGAAATAAGAAACTGTCCTCATTCAACAACGCAATCATTCAAATCACTACCTAGTGCACTTAAGTAGCAATATATTTTAACGAAATATTTATTTACATACTTGGTATTATAAAATCAACAAATAACATTTTAACTAACGCAAACCTAACCTTATTTTGAACAACCAAAATAACAATTTCCCACCCCTTAATACAAATCTAAATTACCGCAATCACACTAAACACAACCATTCTAGATACACACAGTTTTTCATACACAAATTTAGAAGAATTACAAGCTAAGTATAATCCACGAGGGTGACCGAGAAAGCGCTGGCTGGATACCATGCGGGAGGACATGCAACTAGTGAATGCCACAACTAGAGACGCTCAAGATCGAGCAGTATGGAAGAAAAAGTGCAGAAAAGCAGACCCTGCAATAAAGCGGGATTAATGCTAGGAAGATGATGACAAGCTAATTATAATACTTACGGTGAGTGAATCACAACAGGAAGGACAAACCAAAACATCTACCAATAAACAGCAAAAAAGAGCAAAGGAAGAAATTACAACCAAATAAAACATTACTCAGAAATATCACAATTTTTCTTCACTTGTGATAAATGCACCCTGAAAATACGTTTTTTTTCTGAGGATCACTCACTAGCATAGTCACTGGAGTGATGAAACTAAGAATCTTGCAAGGGCCTTTAAATCTAACAAGTAATTTCCCGGATTCTTTAGGACCAGCTTCTTTTAGCGAGAAGTTTCGAACATATACCTCATCACCAACCTTTAATGAACACTGTTTACGACCCACATTATACCTTCTCTGCAGCTTTTCATGAGCAATCTTCATGTTTTCCCTAGCTTTCTTCCAAACCGCCTGAACATCCAAGTTAGAAATGTTCTCAGGCAATAGATCGTTGAGAGACCATACATTTGATATCGGAGAATTAGGCGAATATGAAAACATCAGATTAAAAGGAGTGTTTCGGTGAGATTCATGTATAGCCGTGTTGAAAGCATAAGTTATCAAATGTATGCAACTGTCCCAACCCTTGTGATCATTGTGGTGATACGCAATAAGTGCTGCCCGTAAATTCCTATTCACCCTTTCGGCATATGATCCTTTAGGGTAGTATGGGGTGCTAGTGACATGAGAGATAGAAAATTCGAATAAATCATTTTGAAATACATTAGATGAAAAGCATTTGGCGTTATCTGACACCAGAAACTGACAAGGGTCAAAAAAAAGCAAATATTTGATTTAAACATTTAATAACGGTTTGAGTGTTTGCCATACGAGTAGGAATGATCCAACTAAAACGAGAAAAAACGTCCGTGCAAACAAATACAAACCGATTTCCATGCTTTGACAAGGGCAGAGGGCCTACGAAATCGACGAACAATCTCTCCATAGGTTTAGTAGCGATTTCCGAGGATAGCAGCCCAATTTTAGAATTGTTAGTAGGTTTAGCTACGTTGCAAGCGTTACATCCGTTCACCAATTTCCTGATGTCTTTATCCATATTTTTCCAGATGAAATTCTGCCTAATTTTCTGCCTTGTCTTAAATACCCCAAGATGTCCACCAATTGGTGACTCATGGAAATACTTAAAAATCTCCGGTATAAGAAGAGAAGGTAGTACAATTTTAGGCAACCTATCGTACCTAGCGGAACAACATAATGTGCTGTTCTTCATCGAATACGGCTTCAAATTTTCTCCCTTTTCTAATTTCTCAATGATTTCATTCAAGCCAGGGTTCTCTCTTTGATATTCGGATACCTCCCTAAACAATTTAGGATAATAAAACAGGATAGTGTTCGCCTTGTTACTCTCATCAAACTTATCTTCACCCTTATCCTCTATTCTCTCATCACCGTACATTCTACTAAGGCAATCAGCAATGACATTGTCCGTGCCCTTAATATGACGAACGCTGAATTGAAAGGCTAAAATACGGGTGGCCCAACGAGCTATCCTTCCAGTTTTCCTGGGTTTTCCCAATACCCAACTCAATGCCTGGTTATCGGTTTCGAGATCAAAGGAAACGTGCTCGATATATATTTTAAATTTTTCGAGAGCAAACATAACTGCTAGCGCTTCTAATTCATACACAGAATACTTTATCTCAGCATCGTTTAATGTCCTCGAAGCATAAGCCCCAGGTAACCTTCCTTCATCGTACTCTTGTAACAATACCGCACCAACAGCCTTGTTAGATGCATCGGTTTGGATGATAAACCTTTTGCCAAAATCAGGAATAGCCAAAATTGGTGGATTGGTTAATGCCAACTTAAGGTCAAGAAAAGCTGATTCTTGCGAAGGACCCCACGAAAATACAGTACCTTTCTTTCGAAACATGTTAAGAGGAGCTGCACGGTGAGCAAAATTAGGAATAAATCTACGAAAGTAGTTAATCATCCCAATAAAACGTGCTATTTCTTTAGGCGTTTTAGGTTGTTTGAATTCCCTAATAGATTGGGTTCTGCTTTGGTCTACCGAGACACCAGATGACGATATTACATGTCCCAAGAATGATATTTGGGGTTTAGCGAAAGAGACCTTAGATAACTTGACTGTAAGACCACTATTCTTTAATCGAGACAACACCTCACGAACATGTTGGGCATGATCCTCAAAGTTTTTACTAAAGATGACTACGTCATCTATATAATGGTAAACGAATTTAAACTTAATTCCGTCAAATACGTTATCTAGCAATCTGCTCAAGACAGCAGCACCGGTCGACAACCCAAAAGGTAAACGTTCAAATTCAAATAAATTCCAATCCGTGGCAAAAGCCGTCACACTCTTGGACTTCTCCGCCAGGGGAACCTGGAAATAAGCTGAATTTCAATCTAATATCGTAAAATAGGACGCTCCTTTGAACCACGAAAAGCAGGACTGAAGGTCCGGAAGAGGAATCGATTGTAAGATGACTTTCTTATTTAATGCTCTGTAATCGATCACGGGTCTGAATTGACCATTGGGTTTAGGAACTAGAAATATAGGAGAAGAATATGCTGAAGTAGATTTACGAATAATCCCCTCCTCAAGCATCTCGTCCACAATACCTTTTAAAATTTTCATCTTAGGAGGAGCCAATCTATAAGGAGACGCACGAACAGGAATGTCGTCGGAAAGCTCAATTTCATATTCTATTAAATTAGTAACACCTAATTTGTCAGTTAGAACCTCAGGAAATTCATAACACAGGTCTTTAATCTGTTTAGCTTGATCTTCGCTTAAGTTATCGAACTCTAAATCTTCAATGTTTATAACCTTTTTTTCTTCCTGAGTTGAGTTGACTCCACTAATACACTCCGAATGATTGAATTTCCATCTGAGATTGCGTTTGAAATGAAACCAAAAGATTTAGAATTTAAATCTAACAATAACCCAACATGAGTTATGAAATCCGACCCGATAATCACTTGATACGACAAATTGTCAACCACGCAGAATCTAAACATCCAAGAGAAGTTAAATATGCTGACCTTTACCTTTACATATCCTAAAATACTGAGTGAAGAAGAATTGGCTGCTATAAAGTTATGTGGATCCTTTACCAAATTGCCAAATTTACAAACAGAAGACATCGTCCTGAACCATTTACTATCAAGAAATGAATTAACACTGCCCGAATCAATAAGAGCGGAGACAGGTTCATTATTTATACAAACATCAATGTATGGGCAATTATTTTTTGTCGCATCAGTGATACGGTTACACGTTCCATAATTAGCTTTACCAATTCGAGAAAATTTGTCATATAACTTACGATTTGTCTTAAGATCCTTATCAAAATCTGTTTTACGGTTACCTGCAATACCATGAGATTTTTGATAATCCGACAAGATCTTCCTATCATCTAGTCATTGCCTACGATTAAATCTTCTATCACACCACTTGGCTATGTGATCATAAGACCCACACCTATCACAACGTTTACCAGTTCGAGTATTTTCGGTGTAATTGAATCTCCTTCTTTGGAAAGAAGTCTGTTGTAAATGATTATTAGGATTAGCAGGGATATTAACCAAGGGAGGCGGAGAGTTAATCACTCTTACAGCATTAATGCTTTTGACATTTTCTGCAGATTTAATTATATCATATAATTCAAGAAAACTCTTAGGTTTACCTTCCATAGCCATACATAACCTATATTCTGGATTAATACCTTCTACTATAGTAGTAACAATAATTGCAGATTCACTTAAATTTAAATTCAAAACCCTAGCGTAGCACCTAATTACTTTAATATAATCATTCAAAGATTCATCTACCCTCTGACCTCGATAGTAACAATTATGTTTCAGTAAACTCATTGCACGTTCAGGAATTAAATAATCAATTACTTCGACATGAAACTCAGATAACGAACAGTGAGATGACATAGCGCTGATCAACTTATCACGCAACAGGCCACAGGTGAAAGGAAAAATTAATTGGAAAATCATAGTATCTGATAAACCAAATACAATGGAATTGTCCATTAATTCAACTAGTTGTTTCAAAAATTTTATCAACTCCATAGTATCATTACCCGAACACATCTGTAATTTCTGAACACAAGAGGTTACTGGATGAGGAATACCGTTAAATCTTAAAACGTTTTCACAGTTAGGCATCGATGACATATTTCCCCCAATATTAGCGTTATTCAACAAACGTGATGGAAAATCGGAGACAACATTAGTACAGGGTAACCCAAATTGGCTTTCATTTCTAGGTAATAACCTAGAATTTGCAGAGTTATGATTAGGAAAATCATTTGAAGCGCCAGACGAAGGAATATTTGGCAAGGGACAAGGTATGGTATTATCAATTTCCCCATGCTCATTAAAACTTATATCATTAGAGTTTAATAAGGTCGGTTGGGGAATCCTTGATGACCTCCCTTGTAAGCTCTTATTCAAAGGATTCTGCTCTCCATGCTTGCATTATGATCAGTTAAGGATAAACTTTCAAGATTATTAGGTAAATTGTCAGCGGCACCTTCAGATTCTAAAATCACACGCGAGTTACTCGCATTTGGCACAATAATTTCACACGGATTATCATTAACACCATTGACGCAACCCTGAATATCACCACATTCAGAAGGAAATAATTTTAAAAAAGAATCAAGAAGCTTACTTTGAAATGACATTTATTCCGAACCGAAATTAGAATCCTCGAGTTCCCAAATATAAATGAGATCACCAAGTCTATAAAACCAATGGCATGCTTGAGTTTTAAATCTCCCTAATTGAGATGTAGAAGGGTTACTAGCACCTATCAAATAAATAGATAAATTAATTAAATTTGTTACAGCAGGTACAATGTTATTAGACTCACCAAACGTTTGATGGTAACTTTCCAAGTCAGGAATTATAATAGGCACATCTTTCACATCCTTCAGAAGTAACAAATCCTTTTCACGATTGTTGTTAGAAGGAATTTCTCTAATGAACAATTCATATTCAATTTCCTATTTTCTTAGGTAGTAGAACGCTGATAATGTATTCCTCGGTTCCATTTTGTGTATGCAATCGGACATGAAACAGAAATTTCCGCAAGGATTAGATTAATAATACCCAAGCTTTAAGCGACCTTTGTGTTCAAGAATCTATTTGATTAAATATTTTTTAAACTTATTATAATGTCCGTGAAAACAATAACATACGATCTGCTACCAATTCCCACACTGTTAGAACTGAGAGCTAACTAATTTACCAAAATAATAAGAAAAACCCCCAAAAATACCAGAGACGAAAGTAGAAGGTGTTGAACAAAACCATTTACCCAGGCAGTTAAGTAGTATGAACATAAGAGAATAACGAACAATGATACAAGAACACAGAGGTCACTTTTGATATATATATATAATTGACAATTAATAATATTACATGCATTTACAAGAAAGGAATAAAATTTAAAAGAAATTAGTTCTTGGTATAAACAGCTAATTGAATATAAGCAAGGAATCCCACCGATTGAGGAGGAAAAGGGTTGAATTAATTATATTAAATGAGAAAATGAAAAGTCAAAGACCAACAAAAATATCCAACGTTAAATAAACAGAAAAACTACCTTTAAAGGATACTCAAGTTCAATTTCAAGTAGTTCCAACTTTAGCTACCAGATGCTACTCTCACTAGCACCTAGCGGCGAACCTTGGAACTTGATAGGGCGTTTCTAACCATCCAAATATAACCTACAAATTTTGCTACGCACTACCAATTGTAGTGGTAGGTTCTTTCACATGCCATTAATCTATGACATGGGCCGGCTTTACTTCCCCTCGGAAGGAAGGCTTATTGAAGGATTTTAAGGAGATAGTCTGGTGAAAATACCAAATCTATACTCTATTAGGTACACATTGAAACATTGCACACTATTGAAATTGGATTAGACTACTTACGACACAAATTTTGGAACCAGTTTATCGAATAGTTTTCATATAATTGATTTGCTCATTAAAATGTTTAACAAAAATGGTCAGATAATGAAAAGGCTCATTGCATAATTGTTGTCATTGTAGGCACTTGGATTGTTTTCTACAAGTTCACCTTGATATTTCCAAAGATTGCATTGATCCATTTTAAAATGATGGTACATACAGAGAAATTAATTATTTAATATGGTTAATTTAATTTATCACAAAAATTATCAGCTTTATAATTTACGATTAATGAAAATTAGACTTTCTCTTTTTTTTTCGAAAATCCTCTGTGAATCATTACATAACCTATCAAGGAATAACTGATCAAGGTTAGAAGACAATTGGATAATAACTGCTCTGCAAGGAGGAATTTTAACACGAAAAGTTGTTGAAAATACGTTTTGGAGAAAAAGCATCATCAACTACTGAGCCCGTATTTATAAAGCCCAGTGTATGTCATGAGTCAGGCATCGAACTGTCTGCGCGTAAGAATTATAAGTTCTGAAATGAAGGGACTGGATAGGCTGCCCACAGTACAGGCGAGCAGAGTTGAATGTTTGTGTCAGCTCGTGCAGAGAAAAGAAGAGTTTTGTATTATGAATATTTTAACATGGGATAAATGAGATTTAGCTCTACCTGTAAAATGATGAATTAAAAAGTTGTCAATGGTACTCTCAAGCAGAAACCAGTTTTGGCTGATCACGTGACATAAACGAGCGGGGCTCGTGTCGTCAAGGGGAAGTGCGCCTGGCCCGCAGTTTTTGCACACGACTTGCGTAACTACGCTCGTATACAATGAAGCCACGTGATACGATATTGACCAATTAGAATATTAATACATGATGACGTACAACATTTTATAATTATTCATAATTACTTGAAATTACATTTAAAAGTAATTAGACGTCAGAAATCTGCACAGAATTGAAAATAAAACACATCGATATAAATGAAACAGTAAGTTGAATATAACAGCTTAGGCTTTCACGGCCGGCGTTCATAATTAAATACAAGTTTTTCGGGCTTGTAGGCCGTGGTCCAGACAGGATATCTCCCGACGTTTCACCGGAAACTGCGTCCGGCATTATCAAGGGTTCCGCTCCTTTCCTTGGTCTGCAGTGGAATGAGGAAGAGGCTTGAAATAATGGGTAACGGCTAGTAGTGGACTATTGTTGTTTAAATATGACTGTTGGTTGGATCATGGCGATGAACTAACGGCTGGAAAGTAGTTTGGATCTTCAAATTAGCATGGTGAGCCGAGCGTTCTCTTCGCATTCCGGCTGGATCGTCTGATCTCACGTACATGTTGCGGGGTGCGGTGTGTGCTCCGTCTTCGGCGACCGAGCTTGTGAGGGTCGGGTGTTCCCTGCGCAACTGCCGGGCTGTAGCGGGAAGGTTCTTCAGGTTGACGTGTGAGTGATTTCTTGGCCTTGGTGTTCCTAAGAGCCGGGATCCATGTATTACGCACACGTTCAATTTCTTCCTTCCGATTGAAATTGTCGGGGTGTTTGAAGATTTCTATGGCTTCCCGTTGCAGCCTGGCGTGGTAGTGTGTGGTCGTGGAGAGTATCTCCGTGTCCCCGTACTTTACATCGTGACCGGGCAAGAGAGAATGCTCAGCGACTGACGATTTCTCAGTTTGACCCAGGCGGCTGTGTCTGTTATGGTCCTTGAGTCTGGTGGTCACGCTCCTCTTCGTCGTTCCTATGTACACCTTCCCACAGGAACACGGGATTCTGTAGACACCTGCAGTGGAGTGTGGGTGGCGCTTGTCTTTAGCGGATCGCAGCAAGTCCCGGATTTTGGCGGTGGGTTTATAAACCGTCTTCACCCCATAGGTCTTCAGTAATTTGCCTATCCTGTCCGTCACCTTCTTCACGTACGGTAGGAATGCGGTGGCCACCGGAGTTTCCTCAGAATCTTTCCTCGTGCTCCGGCGCCTGGGATGAGAGGCTCGCTCAATCTCCTTATTGCTGTATCCGTTGGCGCATAGGGCCCTCTTTATATGTTTCAGCTCTTGGTTGAGGTTGGATGGCTCACAGATTCTCCTAGCACGGTCTACCAATGTCTTCATAACTCCGTGTTTCTGTCGGGGATGGTGATTGGATGTCTTGTGTAGATACCGGTCGGTGTGTGTGGGTTTCCGGTACACGGTGTGCCCCAAGCGCAGGTCATTAGTCCTGGTGATCAGCACGTCAAGAAAGGCCAGGCAGTTGTCTTTCTCCTTCTCCATAGTAAATTTTATGCTGGTTTTGAGGCTGTTCAGGTGGTCCAGGAAACGTTCCAACTCTTCCTCTCCGTGGCTCCAGACTACGAAGGTATCGTCAACATAACGTAGCCATACTTTCGGTTTGAGGGGTGCAGTCTCGATCGCCAACTGCTCGAACTTTTCCATGTAGAAGTTCGCAATCACAGGGCTTAGTGGGCTACCCATGGCAACTCCCTCTATTTGCTCGTAGAAGTTCTCGTGCCATAGGAAGTAGCTCGTGGCGAGGCAGTGGCGAAACAAGTCAGTGATGTCTTCCGTGAAGAGCTCGGCAATCTGGTTTATGGATTCTTTCATAGGCACCTTCGTGAAGAGGGATACTACGTCAAAGCTGACTAGGCGGTCTTCAGGTTCCAGACGTATGTTCTGCAATTTTTCAATAAAATGGCCTGAATCCCTGACGTAAGTCTCAGTGTTACCGATGTGCGGTTGTAGAATGGTGGAGAGATGTTTGGCGATGCTGTAGTTTGGAGAGCCGATAGCACTCACGATAGGTCTCAGTGGAATGTCAGTTTTGTGTACTTTGGGAAGACCGTACAGCCTGGGAGATAGAGCTTCACTCTTGTATGTATCCTTCTTCACGTGGTCTGGTAGTGAAGAGGCCTTGATTAACCTGTTGGTCTCCCTAAGTGTCCGTGTTGTGGGGTCTTTCGTGAGTTTTCGGTATGTCTGAGGTTCTAGTAGCGACAGGATCTTCGTGTGGTAGTCTTCCGATGACATGACTACAGTGGCGTTGCCCTTATCTGCAGGTAGAATGATGATGCTTCTATCCCTGTTAAGGGTTTTAAAGGCATTTTTCTCTTGAGGTGTGAGGTTACTGCTGGGCGCTGGAGCTTTACGAAGAATGCGTGAGGCCTCTGAGCGGCTAGTCGAATTGAGGCTCCTGATATTTGTATAGTTTATTTAGTTCCTTCACAATTAATTGTTTGTTTTATGATTTATACGTTGATTTTGGGTGATTTACTGTTGGCATTAAGTGTTTTATGGTGTTGAGAGCTCTTATAGCGATATTTGATAAGTTGAATGCTAATTACGGAGATATTTGGCTATGAAGTACACCTTGCCGCTATAGACGCCATTTGCTAATAAACAGAAGAGAAGGGAGGCAGCGTCACTGAGATTATTCCATTACGACCATCGAATGAGTAAGGACGTGCCCTTTCAGAGTAGAAACATAGCGAGAGGATCGTGAAGTAGGGTTGACGGGCAAGTCGTCATCACCTACGGCCAAGCAACATTGAGTTTTCGATAAAATATTTCCACGATAAAAGGACTTAGAATACTTGAAGCTGTGAACAATAAGATTGATAATCCAACGAAGCGAAATCGTCATATAAATTAATTAACAAGAATTCTACGTATAAGTCCGACGTATTGAACCCTTCAGAATAGCAGTGTTTTATGCAAGAATCTTGATCAAGGGGTCGCGTTCAGTTCATAGTGTGGAGTTTACGTCCGCCAAACAACGTGCTTTTCTGAGGCAAGTGTTATAGGATAAAAACTATAATTAAGAAAGTAAGGAGACAAAACGTAAGATAATAACAAGATTTAATAACTAATTTGTGCATAAAAGAATAAAACCAACAATAATAACAAAATCCTCCCTGAATTTTTCCCTGACAGGAATATCTATCACTTTGAGGAGTCAGACAGATCTCCCCTTTTCTAATAAAATGTGGATCCTAGTTCCACTACCTTGCATATGAATTTATGTTCGCGTGATGACTATCTACGAGAAATGAGTACTTGGATGACCGTTCGTTCACAACGGGTTAACAGCCACGGTGCTCACGAACAATCATCTCGTAAATCAACGTTTATGGATATGGGCATAACATTAATAAAAATCCTTAAATCTAACTCTGACACACATATTACAACTCTACTATTTACAGGCATCTCTCTGAGACCCTTATTAGTGTGGTGACACACTTAACCAACTGAGCTGCCACAATGGCCAGATACTCAACAAAAAGGAAAAACAGCACCGTACGTGACTCACGGGTCACTGACATGGAAAGTAAACATAGAATAAACCAACAACAACAAACAACCTGAGTGGTTAAGATTATTTTATATTAACAAAACTGCATGTTAATGAAAGCGCTTCGAAGTTTATCGTGTTTCGTAGGCAACTCCCATTTATTTAAACAATTTTTACCATTGATCAGTTTCTCACATTTATATTTATTTTCAAGTAATTGGGAGCCATACGTGCACTCCACTAATGAGCTCGCTTGCGAAACTCAGCCAGCCCTTGTGACAACCACTCACCCTTTCCACAATACCAGTCATGTCCCCCTTCCAGTGTATATAAATAGCCGACCAGCTGTACTGTTATCTCAAGGAATCAACAGCAACTAACATCTCATCCAACACAACATATGGTCAGACAATAATCACATATCCATAATTGTCCTCGCAAGGAAACAATATGAATCTGGTACCAAGCTGACAGAAATCAGTCTCTGCTGAAGTTCCCGCTTGTAATACCACAAAAATATACTCACGATACACACATCTGGGACTGACATGACGCCTTTCACACGGGTCAGCTGAATTAGAGCTCGCAAACATTTAACACAATATTTAAAACTTACGATAGAGCTGAATACTCTTCGTCACAAATTACATTGCTCCAAAGGCAATAATCACACTGAATCTGATCAATAATAAATCTCAACAAAATTTTAATTACCCTCCAATCTACTATATAATTATATTAATTCAGTCCTACTTCTGAAACACGACATATCTCCGAGAGACGTTTTTAACCGCATTTCGTAACATATGCAAACACGGCCGTTTACATAGCTACGTTAGTTAACACAACACAAAGAAACGAACCTTCCATTAACTACAATTGTGCGAGCTGCTTCCAAACAAAAATGTGTCAGATCAAAACTAAATATACTACGTTAATCACACAAGCAAAGTATTTACAAAAATATGTCCCATAAACCATAAGTTAATTTAACAAATAATAAAATATTATTATGTACTCATCTCTTTTGTAGTCACCCGTCAAAGAACATCAGACGCCATTCCCCAACTGGATGGTTCTTTATCTCATATCAGCCATCTGCACGGAGTGTTGAGAATTCCAAACTTCCTCTGCATTCATCGATGTCATCACTTGCGCTGATACAAAAATTAGATTATTAAACACTTTATGTCTGACTACTAAATTCGCTTGTTCAGGTAGTAAATTCCCTGTCACTGTTCGTTGGCGAATTATCGACGAACTGCCCCTATACATATAGTACTATGACTATCTATCACTGAATTTAACACTTTACAATAAATATCTGTCTACGTCCTTAGACGCACAAAATAGAAGTCTAGTGTCCTCAGACGAACAGAATAATAGTCTTGTGTCCTCGACACACGGAATAAAAGTCAATCTCTTGTGTCCCCGACACACAGAATAAAAGTCTTGTGTCCTCGACACACGGAATAAAAGTCAATGTCTACGTCCTCAGACGAACAGAATCAAAGTCAATGTCTTGGCTCTTCGACACACTTATAAATGAACTGGCCCTTGGGTCTAGATGGAGGGGGATTTTATGTAAAAATTTCTCGAAATAATTGTGGTACAGGAATGAAATAAATATCACTGAACTCGTAATATTGCACAGGTCAAGAATATGCCCATTAATCCTAGAATCGATCGTAGAGATTTTGTCTAGGCGATTTCCCGCGTGAATGCTAGCCGCCGCGTACCCCAGCCGGAGTTGGCGCGCTTGTAGGCATTCTCTTCTCATTGGTTCTCCATTTTCTGTAATTTGGCGGTTTCTAGTAGATCTTTGCGTCTTGGGAGTGTCTATATTCTTCATCAGCCATTCACGTTACTGCATCATATTTCTTCTAGGCGCGAATAACACAATGAACATACCAGAACCATGTCTCACCGCGCGTCGCTTCTAATATTTGAGGCAGCCACCTGTCCTTGTGATACATCGCTATGCTATTTCTTTTCATAGCTCAAGTATTTAGCCTTTTGTTAAATTGTTGCAGGTATGTCCCTACTGTCTCCAACAAATGCTTGAAATTTCCTCATCACTGTCTGGCTACTTTCATGATGCTGGTTGAAATATTTATTAATTGAAGAAATAAAAAGTAGAATCATTTATCCATCATAGGATAAAGGGTTCACAACTCTCTCACTCACAAAATTTCGAACTTAGGAATAAAGTCGACAATTTTACAAGACTTCCGTAGGCCAATTTGTTTTATTTCCAGAATCACCCCTTTTTCTTACTTGGTCTAGCCGCTTCTGTCTTCAATGGCATTTACTTGTTTTCATTTCCTGCTTGTATTTCCAATCTTGCGTGACGCACTAGTGCCTGCGGCAACACCTTGCTCGCCTCGTTAATAATCGTCAACAACAACTCTATTTCCTCCTTCACCACGTGCCGTACTCAACTGCTCCCCGTTTACTTTGTTGATAGTTGGACGTCCGTATATTCAAACAGCGTCATTATTTCGGCGCTACCATGGTTCACTTCGACGATATTTTTTTTAGGTTGGCAGCGTTGTAAACTGACATTGTTCCTGTGCTCAATTCTTTCACTCTGTAAGCATTATTTCCAAGGTTTCTTACGATAGAATAGGGTCCTATGAATTTCTCGCAGAATTTACTAAAGATTTTCTTTTCTGGGTCCGATGTAGCAGGTCGTTTCACCAAAACGAGCTGGTTGACTTCAAGATCACCGTGAAACCTCTTATTTCTTACTCGCCGTAATCTGCGGTATGCTTGTTTTCTCATGTATGCTCTCGTTCTCTCAATTCGCAGGTCTGGTGCTATCATGGGATCTTGTGGACAGTTAATGATGCTTTTCCATGTTCTTACTGGATACTCGTTCTTGTGTAGGACCATAGGGATTTGTCCTGTTGACTCGTGCCTGGTAGAATTCATGCATGTTTCTACGTCCTTAATTTTATCGACCCATTTGTGGTGTTCGTTCGGAATGAAGATTCTCAAATATGAAGTTACACATTTAATTACTCTCTCACTTGGATTTGCTTGGGCATGTCGGATACTGCTTAAAACATGTTTTATACCCATGTCTTCCATTCCTTTCTTGAATTCAGCGCTTGTGAAATAACTGCCGTGATCTGATAATATAAACTCTTGTTTTCCAAGGGTTGGAATAACTCTATTACGAATGCGACTGAGTACCTGCTTCGATGTTGTTTTCTGAATAGGGCATAGTACTACAAACTTAGAAAATACATCAATGCACACTAGCAAATGACGGCAACCTCTCCTTCCCTTCGGAATTGGACCAAGACAGTCCACCGCCGGCAGCTCTCATGGTTTCTGAGGTAGCAATGGTCTAGGATATTGCCTCAGTAAATAATTATTTGGCTTTGTTCTCTGACACGGGTCACAAGTTGTAATGACGTCACATATAGTTGTTCTCATACGTGGCCATGTAAATGTCTCTCCTATTGTAGCTTCGCACTTGTCTAAGCCCACGTGACCGTAACTTTCGTGCGTATGCCATGTCAATCCTCGTTGTAACGATGCAGGTACTAATATGCGTAACTTGGTGTGGTCATTATCTACCCATTTGTGCAGCAAATTGTTGACATAAACATATCTTCCTTCTTTGGCTTTCGCTTCTCGAAATGCAGGTGTTCCTGTAGGTAGTTGCTTTTTGAAGTATTGAATTAATAGCATCATCCATGGTTCCGCTTCCTGTTCTCGCTGTATCTCGCGTAACTCCTTCAAGAATTCCCGGTCCTTCGGTGTTAACTCCAAGTGTTGTACCATCGCTGTTTCTTCATTATCAGGCTCTGGGTTCCTGCTGAGTGCATCCGGTATCACGTTCATCTTCCCTGGACAATGTTCAATTTCAATGCTGAACTGCTGAATGTATATAGACCAACGTGTCACACGTTCGCTTGCCATTGACGTCTTAAACAAGAATGTTAGTGCCTTATGGTCAGTTCTGACAACAATCGGGTAACCATAGATTATTCGTTTCCATTGTTGGAGCGCATGAAGGATGGCCAACAATTCTAGCTCGGTTACAGTATAATTTCGCTCGTGTTTACGCAATTTTCGGCTGACAAATGCCAAATATGTTTTGTGCTGCAGGTTAGCTGGATCCTCTTGGTAGAGCATAGCACCTATACCAATTAGTGAAGCATCCGCTTGGATTATAAATTTGTGCTTGAAATCTGGATATCCTAATTTAATGCAGTTTTCCAATAGCTGTTTTGTTGCTTGGAATGCCTTCTCACATTCCGCGTTCCATGACCATTTGTTATTTTTCTTTAACATTTCTTGCATTGGAGCTACAGTCTCCGTATAACCTGGACAGTTTTCTTTAAAGAATCCCGTTACGCCTAAGAAAGCCCGAATGTGCTTGACTCTCGTTGGTGTAGGGAAATTCTTAATCGCTTCGATCTTAGCTGGGTTTGGCTTCACTCCCTCCTTGTCAATAACGTGACCCAAATATAAGATCTCGCTCTTGAAGAAATGCGATTTCTTCAGGTTTACTTTGAAATTCGATGCATTCAGGTTGCCCAATACTTTATCTAAATTTTCCATGTGAGTTTCAATGTTGTCGGATGCCAACAGAATGTCGTCAATGTATCGCACCGTCATCTCCTTTACTTCCTCGGTTAGGTTACGGTCCAGTGCTCGGATTAAAGCACAGCCCGCTGTTTTGACTCCAAAAGGCATTCTGACGAAACAAAATGTCTGGTTATCGAATAAGAAGCCAGTTAGAAGTTGTGACTTCTCATCCAATTCAAGATGGTGGAACGAGCTCGTCAGATCGACTGATGAATAAATGCTCTTGTTTTTAAAGCCTTTTAATACGTCTCTGATAATTGGCGCTCTGTCATACTCAGGAAAAATGAGTCTCATGTTGAGATTTCTGGCATCTAAACAAAGTCTAATCGATCCTTTTGGTTTTGTGACTGCCAAAATCGCATTTAGATAAGGTGTAGGTGTCTTCCTTATCACTCCAGCTTCTAACATCTCATCTATAATGATTTTAACTTGACCACGATACTTTTCAGGAATTGGGTACAATCTGCTTTTGAAAGGTGACCAGTCCTCGACTTGCATAGAATACTTGAAGTTTAAATTTTTTCCAGGTACTGTATCAAATACTGTTTTGTGCTTCCTTAAAATCTCTTCCAACTATTTTCTGTGTTCACCCCCAAGTTGAATGTCATTGAGCCGCTCCTGTAGTAACTCTTCAAATTGTGCATCACTGTTATCTCCTTCTGTTAATAAAGACCATATCTCCTGGGATTCTATCTCCTCATCTAGTTCCACAACAGCCCCTTCTACGATGTTATCTTCCGCCTTTCGTACCTCCTCTTCCGTCTCTTCTGATATTGCTTCCAATGCCCAAGAATTTACATTTCTTCCGGTAGTGATTTCATCCATATGCAATCCCACGTTTTTCAGCTGGTCATATTCTCTAAAACTGACTGTATTCTTGTGTAAATCTATCACTGCTTGATAGTCACAAATGAAATTTGCACCAAGAATTATATTGAAATTCATCTTTGCCATGATAATGAATGTTTGCCCAAAAGTGTGTTCCAATATGTTCAGCTCTAAGTATGCCTGACGTTTACAAGTGACGGTGCGTTCAGGAATAACACCCCTCACTTTGAGCTGTGGTACCGGAATTACAGGAATATTCTGAGTACGTCCCAACTCTCGAACCAAGGCCTCCGATACTAGACTGATCTGTGACCCCGTATCCAATAAACATCTTATATTAATTCCACCAATCCTTGCGTAAATAATGGGTAATTGCCTAATTTCATCGTTCCGTGGTTTCACCGTCTCCTCCAGGCAGTCTTCTGGTAAAGCAATCCATTCTTGTATGTTCGCTACTATCCATCCATCTTCAACTTCCGACTGTTGTGTTTGGAGACTGTCTCCTTGATCCAAAATTAACATTTTTTTTAGCTCCATTTCGACTCCCGTCATCCTTCTGTCGCTCACGTCCTTGATATTCCTCTTGTCTCAGTAGACTTCCAGCTTCTTCAGTCTGTGTATCTGGGTTCTTTCTGTTCCCAATGGCCTTTTCCCATCTTCCTAGCTCTCCACCTTGACTAGCGTGTAACTCCTCTAAGTAATTTTGTGATTGAGCGTGCCTATCATCCCAGTCATCTCGATAGTTACGTGGCTCTCCTTGATTTTGATCTCTCCTTCCTTTCCATCGTTGATTGGCATTGTAATCACCGTATCTTCCATAAGGCCTGTCATTCCTTCGATTATCACGCCATTGTTGATATCCTCTCTGTTGGTATCTATTGTTGCCCTGGTATCTATTGTTGTAATGATTTTCGTTACGCTGATATGGTCTGTTTTCCCCTTCTTCCTGGTTTCGCCTAGGTGTGGAGGTGCTTGTATTAGTACCCTGCGTTTTAGTATTTCCTTGTTTTGTTTTTACGACCTCTGTGGTGTTGACTAACTCCAGCTGTCTTCCTCCTCTAAAATGACTATGAGATGTGGTCTCATCTATTTGCCGTAATATCTGCTCTGCATGTAGGGCCGTACTGACGTTTGCTGCGACTAGTACTTGCTGTACATTAACTGTCATTTGCCTTGCTATTGTCATCACCAAATCTGCTTCGTTTAAAGGGTAATCTAGGTCACGAAATTTTAGCATTTGCATGTTAAAGAAATCTGAGTATTTCGTCTGCTGGGTAGTTTGGTATTTTCTAGAGTAAAGCTCCATCCTTAAACTCTGTTGTATGGCGGGAGACCAGTATTTGCGCAGAAACGCTAAATTAAAGTCTGACATGGTTCCAAATGTATATTTGAAACTTAAAAACCAGGTGAGAACATTTCCTGATAAAAATCTCTCCATCATTCTTAATCTACGTGCTTCAGGTACCCCAGTGTCATTGAAATGGTCTTCAATCTCTTTGATAAAGGCCTTAGGTGTTACCCATGAATTTTCGGTGTATTTCTGCGGCTTGTAGTCATTTGAGCGAATTACTTGAATAAGTTGTGTGGGCTGATGACCGTCCTGTGGTGTTGAGCTCCTATCTACGTTCTTGCGAAATCCTTCCGTGTTTGTTGTTAATGGGCTCTATGCTTGAGTCTGACTTCCTGCTATGCTGGGTTGGGGACTATGTGAGTCATCCGGCTTGTCTTTCAATGCTCCCGTTCTAAATATAGATGATTGTTCTAATGAGCGGAGTTCGGCTTTAATGATCCTGTCTGTCTGCTCTTTAAGTTTATTTTTTACTTCTTGCTCCAAAGCTTGAATACGCGTGTGGTTTTCGCCTACTGTTTTAAGGATGGTGGATCTTTCCTCTTTAGAATCAATATTCATTTTCTTCCAATCTTTCCTGATCTGTTCTTTAATCGTGCTTATTTTTTCTTCAATCTGGCTCTTATTTTCATCCTGATTATTTTCTATCTGGCTTAGCCTTTCGTCTAATGTACTCTTAAATTGTTCTTGTTCCGTTTCTAGGCTTTTCCACTGTTCCGCTGATTTTATCTCGAGACGGTCCATATCTTTAATTATGCCGGATATGTTCTCATCTACTGCTGATATTTGTCGTTGAATGACCCTGCCGCTTTTCTCCATCTCCTTGAATCGTCCTTCCAACTTATCCTGAGCTATTTTGACCTCGCTTGTATTCATTGTGCATGCTATTTCAATCTGCTCTAATTTAGCTAACACCGTTTCATCGAGAATGCTAAGTTTTTTTATCAAAAATACTTTCCATTTTTTTAATCTGCTCTAATTGTTTCTCATTATTTTTGCTTACATCAAGGGCCAGTAATATCATCTGTTGGTTTGTGTGATCTTTCATCTCTGCGGTTAACGAAGCTAATTGGTTCGTGTTTTTATTATTTTGCGCCTCTAACTGTGAATTTATAGTGTCATTAATTTCACTCTTTAATAACCTAGCTTGTTCCGCCTGATATTCATTTTGCTCAATTCTACTGTTATTTAACTGTGTCCGCAATGATTCACTTTGTTCTAACAGTTTAGTATTTAGCGATTCACTTTGTTCTGACATTTTCGTATTTAGCAATTCACTCTGCTCTAACATACTAGTGTTTATTTGTTCAGATAATTTTGTATTCAACGCTTCACTTTGCTCTAACATACTAGTGTTTATAGATTGACTCTGCTCTGATAATTTAGTGTTTATTTGTTCAGATAACTTCGTGTTCAGCGATTCACTTTGTTCCGCTAATTTAGTATTTAGCGATTCACTTTGTTCAGCTAGTTTCGTATCCAACAATTCCTGTGTTCTCCTCGCTGCACTCTCAATGATCTCCTGAATCTGCGCCACCGTTGCCATGTTTTATAATTTATATGAGACATATGGGAAATGGCATACGCCAATGCCCTTTGACACGCACATAAATCCAATGCACATTTAATTTCTTTATCCTACTCAGTTCATTTATTTTTACCTTTAATCCCATTAGTCGATTGCATCTCTGAGTAGTTCTAGTTTTACTCAATTTAATATTAAACCCAAGCACATATTTAGTCATTAAACAGTTATCCTGATCTGATATTAACACTGACTAATTAACAAAGTATTAATTGTCATTTTAGGCTACAGCCTCCTAATATTTCCATGAGTTTGACTTTCTAAACAAATCTAGTTTTAACTTTATCATTGGGCGCCCGGTATCACATCTTAATTTTACTTTAATTTAAAAGACAACAACGTGAACCGTATTTTACATTGCAAACTCCTGATTTTAATTTATCTTTCACACATTTGGCGGTATCCACTTCGCCTCAACTACTTTTAATAAAATATCACTTCCCGGTGATTAAATACTGTCATATCTGCCTGCACTTGCGGCATGCCAGTTTTACTCAAATACGCCACTATTGACATGTGTAATCTCCCCGTTACAGCACAGTGAATAGCCCCACCGTTGGCCGCGCCAGTTTTCACCTATGAACCCTTCAGAATAGCAGTGTTTTATGCAAGAATCTTGATCAAGGGGTCGCGTTCAGTTCATAGTGTGGAGTTTACGTCCGCCAAACAACGTGCTTTTCTGAGGCAAGGGTTATAGGATAAAAACTATAATTAAGAAAGTAAGGAGACAAAACGTAAGATAATATCAAGATTTAATAACTAATTTGTGCATAAAAGAATAAAACCAACAATAATAACAAAATCCTCCCTGAATTTTTCCCTGACAGGAATATCTATCACTTTGAGGAGTCAGACAGATCTCCCCTTTTCTAATAAAATGTGGATCCTAGTTCCACTACCTTGCATATGAATTTATGTTCGCGTGATGACTATCTACGAGAAATGAGTACTTGGATGACCGTTCGTTCACAACGGGTTAACAGCCACGGTGCTCACGAACAATCATCTCGTAAATCAACGTTTATGGATATGGGCATAACATTAATAAAAATCCTTAAATCTAACTCTGACACACATATTACAACTCTACTATTTACAGGCATCTCTCTGAGACCCTTATTAGTGTGGTGACACACTTAACCAACTGAGCTGCCACAATGGCCGGATACTCAACAACAAGGAAAAACAGCACCGTACGTGACTCACGGGTCACTGACATGGAAAGTAAACATAGAATAAACCAACAACAACAAACAACCTGAGTGGTTAAGATTATTTTATATTAACAAAACTGCATGTTAATGAAAGCGCTTCGAAGTTTATCGTGTTTCGTAGGCAACTCCCATTTATTTAAACAATTTTTACCATTGATCAGTTTCTCACATTTATATTTATTTTCAAGTAATTGGGAGCCATACGTGCACTCCACTAATGAGCTCGCTTGCGAAACTCAGCCAGCCCTTGTGACAACCACTCACCCTTTCCACAATACCAGTCATGTCCCCCTTCCAGTGTATATAAATAGCCGACCAGCTGTACTGTTATCTCAAGGAATCAACAGCAACTAACATCTCATCCAACACAACATATGGTCAGACAATAATCACATATCCATAATTGTCCTCGCAAGGAAACAATATGAATCTGGTACCAAGCTGACAGAAATCAGTCTCTGCTGAAGTTCCCGCTTGTAATACCACAAAAATATACTCACGATACACACATCTGGGACTGACATGACGCCTTTCACACGGGTCAGCTGAATTAGAGCTCGCAAACATTTAACACAATATTTAAAACTTACGATAGAGCTGAATACTCTTCGTCACAAATTACATTGCTCCAAAGGCAATAATCACACTGAATCTGATCAATAATAAATCTCAACAAAATTTTAATTACCCTCCAATCTACTATATAATTATATTAATTCAGTCCTACTTCTGAAACACGACATATCTCCGAGAGACGTTTTTAACCGCATTTCGTAACATATGCAAACACGGCCGTTCACATAGCTACGTTAGTTAACACAACACAAAGAAACGAACCTTCCATTAACTACAATTGTGCGAGCTGCTTCCAAACAAAAATGTGTCAGATCAAAACTAAATATACTACGTTAATCACACAAGCAAAGTATTTACAAAAATATGTCCCATAAACCATAAGTTAATTTAACAAATAATAAATAATATTATTATGTACTCATCTCTTTTGTAGTCACCCGTCAAAGAACATCAGACGCCATTCCCCAACTGGATGGTTCTTTATCTCATATCAGCCATCTGCACGGAGTGTTGAGAATTCCAAACTTCCTCTGCATTCATCGATGTCATCACTTGCGCTGATACAAAAATTAGATTATTAAACACTTTATGTCTGACTACTAAATTCGCTTGTTCAGGTACTAAATTCCCTGTCACTGTTCGTTGGCGAATTATCGACGAACTGCCCCTATACATATAGTACTATGACTATCTATCACTGAATTTAACACTTTACAATAAATATCTGTCTACGTCCTTAGACGCACAAAATAGAAGTCTAGTGTCCTCAGACGAACAGAATAATAGTCTTGTGTCCTCGACACACGGAATAAAAGTCAATCTCTTGTGTCCCCGACACACAGAATAAAAGTCTTGTGTCCTCGACACACGGAATAAAAGTCAATGTCTACGTCCTCAGACGAACAGAATCAAAGTCAATGTCTTGGCTCTTCGACACACTTATAAATGAACTGGCCCTTGGGTCTAGATGGAGGGGGATTTTATGTAAAAATTTATCGAAATAATTGTGGTACAGGAATGAAATAAATATCACTGAACTCGTAATATTGCACAGGTCAAGAATATGCCCATTAATCCTAGAATCGATCGTAGAGATTTTGTCTAGGCGATTTCCCGCGTGAATGCTAGCCGCCGCGTACCCCAGCCGGAGTTGGCGCGCTTGTAAGCATTCTCTTCTCATTGGTTCTCCATTTTCTGTAATTTGGCGGTTTCTAGTAGATCTTGGCGTCTTGGGAGTGTCTATTTTCTTCATCAGCCATTCACGTTACTGCATCATATTTCTTCTAGGCGCGAATAACACAATGAACATACCAGAACCATGTCTCACCGCGCGTCGCTTCTAATATTTGAGGCAGCCACCTGTCCTTGTGATACATCGCTATGCTATTTCTTTTCATAGCTCAAGTATTTAGCCTTTTGTTAAACTGTTGCAGGTATGTCCCTACTGTCTCCAACAAATGCTTGAAATTTCCTTATCACTGTCTGGCTACTTTCATGATGCTGGTTGAAATATTTATTAATTGAAGAAATAAAAAGTAGAATCATTTATCCATCATAGGATAAAGGGTTCAGTATATAAGGAAAAATAATATAAAACTGAAAGCTACTAGAGTTAATTGAAAAATAACTACATTCTACAACCTTCAAACATTGGAATATTTCTTCCATTTATGAAATATTTTCACATGACCTATAAACTGGAGTCAACTAGGAAGATTAACATGAATTACTCGTCGGCAGCGATGATGGCACACTAAATCATTAAGGGGAACTAGTTTACTTCAGTATGTGGATTCCAGGAGTGACATAGTAACACATTATACAAGAAGAGTGGAATTATAACAACTTGAATCCACTACAGCAGAAATAACGAAATGAGTTTCCATCACGAACTCTCATTATTATAGCATTGATTTGGAATAAAAGAAAAAGAGCGCTATAATTAAGAACTGAGAGCTATGATTTGAATTCAAATTATCTACAGTACATCTACAGTGTACATAGTATAAAATAAAGTCTTCTATCCGGTCTAATCTCGAGAGCTACTGGACGGATTTTGATGTGGTTTTTACCATTCAACAGAGCATTTTTGAGAAAGGTTCTCATGAAAGGAAGCTGAGAAAAACGATTAATTGCAGCAAGTTGAAGAAAGAAGACCACCGTCCGTGCGCCTTTTCCGCTAACGCTGGCTAAAAATCCGCAACAATATATCAATATTTCATCAAAACTATTAGGAGGCAGTGACTTAGTGACTTAGTGAGGCTAGTCGAATTGAGGCTCCTGATATTTGTATAGTTTATTTAGTTCCTTCACGTTTAATTGTTTGTTTTATGATTTATACGTTGATTTTGGGTGATTTACTGTTGGTATTTAGTGTTTTATGGTGTTGAGAGCTCTTATAGCGATATTTGATAAATTTGTTACGCGTCATCTTTGTTTACTCTGTTGCTTAGGAATAACTTGAACCAGGTTAAGTTATACATCTTCATGGTAATATTCCTTTGATTTTGGAAGGTAGAATAAGGAAAGATAAGAGAACGTTCATGGCTTTTGTAGACTTAGAAAAGGCTTTTGATAACGTTGATTGGACAAAATTGTTTGACATTTTGAAATCGATTGGAATAAAGTACAGGGATAGGAGGGTGATATACAATCTATACAGAAACCAGACAGCAGTCATTCGAGTAGAAGGACATGAGAGAGAAGCTGGTATTCAGAAAGGTGTAAGGCAAGGCTGCAACTTATCACCCATACTTTTCAATCTTTACATTGAACAAGCAATGAAGGAAATTAGAGAAAAATTTAAAGTGGGAGTGAAGATTCAAGGAGAAATAATTTCAACTCTGAGATTTGTTGATGACATCGTCATCTTGGCCGACAACCCTGAGGATTTGAATGAGTTTTTGAATGGTATGGACTCCGTCTTACGGAAAGAATTCATGATGAAAATTAATAAATGTAAAACAAAAATACTGGAATGCAGCCGAAATAAATCAGAAACCTCTATGGAGATCAAATTGGCAGGTGAAAAGCTGAAGGAAGTAGGAGACTTCTGTTACTTAGGAAGCAGAATAACCAGTGATGGACGAAGCAAAGAGGATATAAAAAGTAGGTTGGCTCAGGCAAGAAAAGCATTTCTACAAAAAAGGAGTCTGCTGACATCGAATATAGATTTAGGTATTAGGAAGTCATTTTTGAAAGCCTTTGTCTGGAGCGTGGCGCTCTATGGAAGTGAAACTTGGACTATTGGTGCAGCAGAAAAGTGGAGAATTGGAGCATTTGAAATGTGGTGTTACAGGAGAATGATGAAGATCAGATGGGTAGATAGGGTTACAAACAAAGAGGTATTAAGACGAGTGGGAGAGGAGAGATGTTTCTGGCGACTGCTAATGAAGAGAAGAGATAGGTTGGTAGGACACATACTAAGACACCCAGGAATAGCAAGCTTAGTTATGGAAGGAAGGGTCGAGGACAAGAACTGTAGGGGTAGACCAAGGTTAGAATATGTTAAACAGATTGCCTCGGATGTAGGGTGTGGTAGCTATGTAGAGATGAAACGATTAGCTCAGGACAGGGAGGCATGGAGAGCTGCATCAAACCAGTCAAAAGACTGAAGACTCAAACAACAACAGTTAAATTGAGACTTTGTGTTGTGTATTGATACGCCGTTTATATATATACTGTTCAATTGTATCATCTGTCCGACAAATTATTGTGAACCGGTGTTCTGATTCATACGGCACGCAGGTTAGGGTTATGTGAGAAGATATCGACTAAACGGGGTTGACGTTGCTCCACTTCCGTAGGAATAACCTTTAAGTGTCCTACACGTGACCCCTGGGTGGTGCAAAGGAAGCAACAACGTTGGCTGCTGGACCTAAAGCTACGCTTTCAGGATATCCCAGCAATTAGAAGATATAGCAATATGACTCATGGAAATGGCTCTTTTCAGAGACCGATTGAAGACTTTCACCCCACACTAAGGATACTACAACTCAACGTTGAAGGAGTAAGCCGATCAAAAAGTGATTACCTAACAAAAGTACTGACCAACCACAAGGTGGATGTTGTTCTACTTCAAGAGACCCACTATGAAAACCAGGATCAGCTTTATGCGAGATGTAAGATTCCGGGATATACCCTGCTTAACGCAACATTTCACAAAAGTTATGGCACTGCAACGTATGCAAAGAGCAACATAGAGAAAATTGAGATAATAAGTACAAATGTGGACAACAATATGTTTGCCTCCAAAATGAAAATTGCAGGTACTGAAATTATAAACATCTATAAGCCTCCCTGTCAACCTTGGATCTTGAGTGAGACCATCCAGAACATTCACCACCCAGCTGTAATCCTCGGAGATTTTAACAGTAAGAATACTAACTGGGGTTATAATTATACCAACAAAGAGGGCCAAGGTGTGTCGGAATGGGCTGATGCAGAAGACCTTTTTCTAATGCATGATGCCAAAGAAAAGGGCTCCTTCCACTCTGCCAGATGGAATAAGGACTATAACCCTGATCTGTGCTTTGTCTCAAAAGACTCGTATGGTAAACCCCTAAAGTGCAGCAGGAATATTCTAGACAACTTCCCCCGAAGTCAGCACAGACCAGCACTTGTCAAAGTTGGCCTAGAAATGCCTGTCGTCAGATCAGTTCCACTGCCACGTTGGAATTTCACCAAAGCCAACTGGTCAAAATTCACCAGCGAATTGGAACATAATATACAGTGGATCCCACCTAAAATAGGTAATTACGAGCGCTTCGCTGGACTAATTTGTGCTATTGCAAGGAAACATATCCCAAGAGGATACAGAAGGACCTATATTCCTGGCTGGAGTCCAAAATGCAATGAACTATATGAGAAGTATAAACTCGCCAGTGATCCTGAAGTTGCCAACGAACTACTACAGTCTTTAGACTCAGCTAGAAGAGAAAAATGGACCATCCTAATGGAAAATACGAATTTTCAACACTCCAGTCGAAAAGCATGGTCTCTTTTAAGGAAACTTGGTAGCAGCACTCCAAAATTCAGTTCCAAGTGCTCCACGATAAAGCCAGATGCGATAGCAAGCAGATTAGTTAGTCTGACAAGAAAACCTGCCGATACTAACAAGAAAGAGGCAAAAAGAATTCAGTTAGAACTAAAATCTAAGATGTTCCATGCAGAAACAACATCCCAGTTTACAGCTGATATCACGGCTGCTGAAGTTTCAACTGCGCTAAAAAAAAGTAAAATCAGGAAAAGCAGCTGGGTTGGATGGTCTTTACCCAGGATTCCTACAACGTTGTGGTCCTCGAACAGTTGAATGGCTTGCTAAATTTTATAGCAACATCTTACGCGATGGTCAACTTCCACCAGCACTCAAAAGAACTAAAGTAGTTGCTGTACTCAAACCTGGGAAAAGTGGAGATAGTGCAGAAGATTACAGGCCTATTGCCCTCCTGAGCGTCTGTTACAAGCTGCTGGAAAGAATAATATATAATAGAATCTCAATTACAGTTCTTGAGCACATACCAAATGAGCAAGCTGGCTTCAGACCAAAGCGCAGTTGTACCGACCAGGTGTTGGCCATAACCACTCACATAGAGAGAGGATTTCAAGATCAAAAGAAGACCGTATCTGTGTTTGTGGATCTCACAGCAGCATACGATACAGTTTGGCGAAAAGGAATGATCCTCAAATTCCTGAAAATAATCCCTTGCAAGAAACTTGCCATCCTGCTGAATAATATGCTGGTCAACAGAGTGATTGAAGTTCACCTAAATGGCAACGTAAGCAGATCTCACAAACTAAATGATGGCTTACCTCAAGGATCGGTCCTTGCCCCATTGCTGTTCAATATTTACACCGCAGACTTACCTCCCACTAATGCTAGAAAGTTCGTATACGCTGACGATCTTGCATTGACAGCTCAGTCCAACGACTTTGCAACGTCAGAAACCGTACTTACGGAAGATCTCTGCAGACTCGACAAGTTCTTCAAAACCTGGAGACTAAAACCAAATATAGCAAAAACAGAGGTCAGCTGCTTTCATCTGAGCAACAAACAAGCCAACTACATTCCTAGGGTTCATATCCAGGGTCATCTACTGAAATTCAATCCTCATCCTAAATATTTAGGGGTCATCTTGGATCGATCCTTGACTTACAGTGAACATTTAGGCAAAACATCTGCTAAGATCAAAACCCGCAACAACATCCTGCACAAACTCAGAGGAACGGGCTGGGGCCCAACAGCATCCACCCTCAGAACTTCAGCATTTGACCTAGTGTATCCAGTAGCAGAATATTGCTGCCCAGTATGGCTTAACAGCGCCCATGCAAAGAAGATAGACGTACAGCTGAACGACACAATGAGGACTGTATCAGGAACCATCCAATCTACACCTTTGGAATGGTTACCAGTACTCTCCAACATCCCGCCTCCTCATCTTCGAAGACAAATGGCACTGAAGAGAGAATGGCTTATATGTTGTGACAACCCTCTTCTGCCAATTCATCTAGACTGCTCACCTACAGATCTCAGGCTGAAATCCCGGAATCCTTCTTGGAGACAAGGAAGGAAGTTGGTCCAAGAGCAGTTTCAAGTTAATGAAGCTTGGCGCAATGAGTGGCTGACTTCAAACCCAGACATTTTAGGTCTTATCTCGGATCCAGTTAAGCAGCCCCCTGGTTTCGACCGTCCCAGGAAAATCTGGACGTCGCTGAACCGTATAAGAACTCAACACGGTAGGTGTCAGTTCTGGAAGCACAAATGGAAAATTGCCGAGAATCCTTTCTGCAACTGTGCAGATGTGCCTCAGACCATCAGTCACATCGCTATGGATTGCCCACTGCGAAGGTTCAATGGTCCAATGAAGGAGATTCATCAAGCTAGTGATGAAGCTTTAGAATGGTTAGAGAAATTAGATATCCAGCTCTAACAAAACTGAAGCTACTTGCAGATGAAGGCCTCAATCTGTATATATTTGTACTGTAAATACAGTACAATGTAAATAATTGTATATTGCATCTTCATGCCATACGAAATATATATATCGCTATATCACTTGTAGTGTGAATAATACGTTACAAGAACTGTCTGCGTTACTGTGACCCTCTATTGCTATATCACTTACTTGTAGTGAGAATAATACTTTACAAGAACTGTCTGCGTTACTGTGACCCACTATTGCTATATCACTTACTTGTAGTGAGAATAATACGTTACAAGAACTGTGTGCGTTACTGTGACCCACTATTGCTATATCACTTACTTGTAGTGAGAATAATACGTTACAGGAACTGTGTGCGTTACTGTGACCCACTATTGCTATATCACTTACTTGTAGTGAGAATAATACGTTACAAGAAATGTGTGCGTTACTGTGACCCACTATTGCTATATCACTTACTTGTAGTGAGAATAATACGTTACAAGAACTCTCTGCGTTACTGTGACCCACTATTTCTATATCACTTACTTGTATTGAGAATAATACGTTACAAGAACTGTGTGCGTTACTGTGACCCACTTTTGATATATCACTTACTTGTAGTGAGAATAATACGATACAAGAACTTTCTGCGTTACTGTGACCCACTATTGCTATATCACTCACTTGTAGTGAGAATAATACGTTACAAGAACTGTGTGCGTTACTGTGACCCAATATTGCTATATCAGCTGGAATTTGAGGGTACGCAAATGCAAGGAAGCTGGGCCAGTAAATTTACTGGCAGGTTAAGGATCCCCTTCGAGGCACAATTCTAGCTCCCGGCGTTTCTAAAAGCCAGAGTAATTAAAAGGAACGTGAATCCAATAACATATTTATTAAATCACGATAAGAACATTAGAAATCTAAACGGTCATCCCTTTCTGAAGATATATCTAAACACGATAAGGGCATTAAATATCTAAACGTTCATCCCTCTTTCAAGATATATCTATATCATAAATTAACAAGAAGTTCCGTGACGAACTGTAGAGTCTGCTTTCGTTAAAATTTAAGATTCATGCCAATCTATATAGACCTATCTAGAATAATGACGAAATTAAGTTGGTAATATCGAAATTTCTAATTAGTTCCAAATATACCTGGTATAATGTAGCCTAATAAAGCACTACATTTGGCAGCCCTGGTGACTGAATATAGACTGTTGTTAGTTCCTACTCTTAAGGTACAGAATACAAAATTTGGTTGAAGTCCAATGGATAGCATGGACGTTACATGCAGTTAGACATTGGATCTATCAGCGCGCGTAAAATTATGTTGGCAACAATGGCATGAATGTGTTGGTCAGAAATAATCTGAAATATTATGATCTCTTGTTGTGCCAATTTAGGATGAAATCCATTTGTTAGTACAGAAGTTACATGTATTTTAAAACTGGACCGTCAGCAGGCTTAGAGTCACGTAGACAGCACTGACGTATATTAGTTTCTCCAAATTAATTTAGAATGGCAGGTACTATACGTGTGCAAATTTCAAAGATGTTGGCTTACATACGTTCTGATATATTAATATTAGGGTAAAAAACAGCATTTATTAACAGTTGGCAGCCCTGGTTGCTCTTAAGAATGAGCATAGTCATATCTGTTATGGTACACATAGCACATACGAAATTTGGTTGATATCCAATGATAGTATAGAAGTTATATGAGTTTAAAAATTGGTATTATCAACAGGCTTAGAATCATTTTGGTAGCACTGACGTACATATGTTTTTCCAAATTAATCTAGAATGCCATGTACTATACGTGTGCATAGTTTAAAGCTGTTTGCTTGCATACTTTCTGATATATTGGTATTTGGATAAGGAAATAGGGAGAGAGCATTTATTAACAGTTGGCAGACCTGGTGGCATTTGAGAATACGATCTCATATCTTTTTATTTACACATAGTGCATACAAAATTTGGTTGAAATCCAATTGATAGTGTAGAAGTTATATGCATTTAAAAATTGGACCTATGAGCAGGCAACACTGCCATGCATGGCCTCCGAGATATTAAACTGAAATATTATTGTCTATATGTGGTTTGGGCTGTCTTCCACGGAACTCTTCAGGATTTCACAGGATAGGAAGGTGTTAGCCATGGTGGTGGCCAACGTCCGTATCGGATAAGGCAGAAGAAGAAGATATGTGTGCCAATTTTAGAATAGCTCCCATGCATACCTTCCAAGATATGCAACATGGAGCTCAAATTTCAATTGCGGTTTTTCAGCAGTTGGTAGCAGTGTCATCATTTTCGAATAATAATCATCTGCATGTGTGTTCATGCTAATGAATGAGGAAATGTATTAAGTGTTAGCGGTCAAGTTCGAGTGAGATATCTTGGAAGAAGGAGTGGAGTGGAATTCAGCTGTTGAGGGGAGGAAAGTAAAAGCTCAGTTTGAAATAGCACCAGCAACACGGCAGGGGAGGTATGCAGTGAACAGTTATTCTAAAGAGAGACAGATATGCAAGAATAAAGGTATTGTGGTGTGGGATATCTTAACGGGTGTACCAATTTTGCTTACTACGGCGAAGACTTCAACTGTTATCCGTTCTGAGTTCCTGTGTCTGCAATTTTACCTTCATATACGCTACGTGTGTACGGTTTCACACCGGAATGCGTTCGCTAGTGTGTCCTCAATAGCTGTTTTGAGAAAATGTGATTCCGCAATTACTATATTGAGATCAGAATTTGACAGAGCATTGGAGGACGCAGGAACAAAGCACCAGGCATAGATGATATACCGATTGAGTTGCTACGCTGCATAGCAGATGAAGGTGTGATCAGGTTATTTCACTTGGTGTGTAGGATTTATGAGACAGGTGAGGTACCCTCTGATTTCAAGAAGAATGTTATCATCACTATACCGAAGAAAGTAGGAGCTGACAGATGTGAGGATTACCGAACAATCAGCTTGATTACTCATGCTTCAAAGATCCTATCTAGAATAATTTACAAGAGGATGGAAATCCAGATAGAAGCGGAATTGGGTGCAGACCAGTTTGGTTTCAGGAGAAATATAGGAACAAGGGAAGCTGTACTGTCTTAGGCTGATTTTGGAAGGAAGAATAAGAAAAGATAAGAGAACGTTCATGCCATTTGTAGACTTAGAAAAGGCTTTTGTTAACGTTGATTGGACTAAATTGTTTGACATTTTGAAAATGATTGGATAATGTATAGGGATAGGAGGGTGATCTATAATCTGTACAGAAACCAGACAGCAGTCATTCGAGCTGATGGACATGAGAGAGAAGCTGGTATTCAGAAAGTTGTGAATCAAGGCTGCAACTTATCACTCGTACTTTGCAATCTTTACATTGAACAAGCAATGAAGGAAATTAGAGAGAAATTTAAAGTGGGAGTGAATATTCAAGGAGAAATAATTTCAACTCTGAGATTTGCTGATGACATCGTCATCTTGGCCGACACGCCTGAGGATTTGAATGAGTTTTTGAATGGTATGGACTCCGTCTTGAGGAAAAAAAATTCATGATGAAAATTAATAAAAGTAAAACAAAAATATTGGAATGCAGTAGCAATAAATCAGAAACCTCTATGGACATCAAATTGGCAGGGGAAGAACTAAAGGAAGTAGGAGACTTCTGTTACTTAGGAAGCAAAATAACCAGTGATGGAAGAAGCAAAGAGGATATAAAAAGTAGGGTGGCTCAGGCACGGAAAGTATTTCTACAAAAAAGGAATCTGTTGACATCGAATATAGATTTAGGTATTAGGAAGACATTTTTGAAAACCTTTGTCTGGAGCGTGGCATTCTATGGAAGTGAAACTTGGACTATTGGTGCAGCAGAAAAGAGGAGAATTGAAGCGTTTGAAATGTGGTGTTAGAGGAGAATGATGAAGATCAGATGGGTAGATAGGGTTACAAACGAAGAGGTATTAAGGCGAGTGGGAGATGAGAGATGTTTCAAGTTTGGTAGGACACATACTAAGACACCCAGGAATAGTAAGCTTAGTTATGGAAGGAAGGGTCGAAGACAAGAACTGTAGGGGTAGACCAAGGTTAGAGTATGTTAAACAGATTGCCTCGGATGTAGGGTGTGGTAGCTATGTAGAGATGAAACGATTGGCTCAGGACAGGGAGGTATGGAGAGTTGCATCAAACCAGTCAAAAGACTGATGACTCAAACAACAATATTACTACATGAGTAATGCTTTTAGCCACTATGGGTGTGCATATGCTTCTTTAAATACCATCTAGCAGCATATTTGGCTTCGCACATAACACAAAATTACGGTTTCCTGCAGCTATTGGTTTTATGGCGTATCTTTATACTTCCGGCCTGAGAAAAACGTATTTTCACACACTACATGAGTATCGTTCCACACCGCCATGCATCTACATGTGTGTGAGAGATTTCGCGTTGGCATATTGAGCCCGTTTAGACCAGATTACAAGGGCCTATTTTGCAAATTCCCGAAATCAGTTCAGCACGAGATAAAAGCTATTTCAGGGACTATCTTGGCGAAAACTAAGTAAAAGCTTGCTTCACTGATATCGGCAATATGCAAGCAAGCTAGGAAGAAGGAACAACGAAAATAGCACAATTTATTTAAAATATCTCAATTTATTAACATTTACAATTTTAAAATTTTGGCAAAATCACTAAAATAAATAACCTTCAACATAAAAATCTATACTCTGCATAAATAAACCCTTCTAACACTCGTTGCATGATAACCATAAAATTGATAGTCCGCCTGGTATCATCATTCTAAATTCTCACACTATTAATACTCTTGAGGTGATTAAAATTAAGAGTTCTGATGCTCTCACTCTCTCTCTACACTTGTTTTGTTTCTATAGAAAAAACATTATCACACGTAGTTTTCATTTCCGAAGATCAATTATGGCTGTTCAAGTTTTGGGCAATTTTTATGTTTCATTTGAAAATTGTTGTATTATGGTATTTGTAAATGTGATTTCCAAAAAAATGAATTAAGAAAATAATTGCTCAAATATATTTTCGTAGTGTTATGCAGTCCTGGAATACTAATATTTGACTAACATAAAGGTCAAATGTTAATATTTCTTACATTTGTAACATTGTTCCACTGAACAATTTGTTAATAACTTTTTATCACATTGTTGTAGAACGAAATTTATTATATCTTAAATTTCTGCTAACTATTTATTCTCAAACGATGATATATCAGATAATTACATTTTTATAACAAATAATATTATTGTAATTTTTACTCTCAATTAAAAAATAAAATCTCCCTCCAAATAATTATCTTTCTCATTCCTATTTAATCCCCAAAATATTTAAGTTCAAAATATTTAAAACAAAATTAATTATTATTGTATTTGTAATTTTTCCACAATTGTTTATAACAGGTATCACTCCCATCTCGCGATCTGTTTAATGAAGATTTTCATCTAAGTCAGTTGACTGGTTCTGAAATTATTATTATTTTATGCACTTTCAAGTGTTTCGTATAAGCATTCTCAAATATTTATTTTTATTTCATGCACTTGCAACTATTTATTTTATAAGTAATCTCTGGTCAGGTTTATCAAATCTTATAATCACCTCTTTTACCTATTGGGCATAATATCGGGAATCTAGATAGTTGACCCAGGTGTATTGGAACTGACATCCTTTTCTACGGGATTTGAATTGGACTGGAATATGGGGCAGCCTTATCGTTTCACCCGTCTTTTACAACCATGAGCAAACACGTGCTCCTACTAACTTCTTCCACAACTCCGGAAATACATTCCTCACGAACGACACTCAGTCTCCACATAACCATAACATTAACGCCGACACTCTTTTCGCATATTTTTTTCTTTTTAACGACAATCATCAAATATGATTCTTATTTTTTTCTAATGTTGTAATATTCCGTCATACAAATGACCTCGTGTACTTGGAATTTATAAAGTTTTCCATTGATAGGTGTATTTATTCCCGGTCAAAATCTTCCCTGTCTCTATTTAACAAAATTTCATCCTAGTTGATACACTTTTTTATATATAACCTGCCATTACTATAACTCCTTTTTTTCACTTTCAAAAATGTCATCTAAACTTATTCTTTATTGCTGATGGCTTAATATTGTTAACATTGCCATGAAATATCATTTAAACAAACTCAGTTATTATTAACCCTGTTCATAAATATAAATAACAATTGTTATTATTAACCCTGTTCACAAATATTAACCCTGCTTCAAAAATATTTTATTTAAATAAATATTCACTGTTTTTATTGTACCTGTTAACCAATATTTTAAATAACCATTGTTATTATTATTCCTTCTAACAACATTTACACAATTCCCATTATTTCCCTCAGTAATATTTAATAACTTCTGTTATTATTTAACAATATTTAAACAATTACTGTTATGACCCTATTCACAAAATATTTAATTAAATATAATAATTAAACATTTTTTAAGATCACATTTATTTAACGACTATCGCAAATTATGTATAATTAGTTTCATATCATGATTATTATTTAAAGTCAACCTTGATTTTAAAATAGCGCGAATTAATCCATTTGAATGATGCTATCACCCTTTAAATTATTTAAATAAATGAAATCATTTATTTAATTGTGAATATTCACGATTGAAAATTGTATTGTTATTAAATCACTGTAAATTATTATTAGAAAAATGAATACGGAATTATTTTGAATAATCCAAGCTCCTTCGATGCTGTAAAAATATTCCTATTCCTTAAATAAATCCAGCCTTCTTCCTGACATTACTACAGCTGTTCTAACAGTAAAGAAAAGCCACATATAAAATTATCCAAGCCGTAGTTTCCCTCAATTTGTCACGCAAGACAAATAAATGTAGAATCGACTCAAAGGTAGTGTTGATCTTTTACAAATTCAATGTGCTTCTTCAAATCACTTTTAACATGAAATTTGGCTTCGCATTTAACACAAGAGTATGGTTTCTCACCAGTATGTGTTAGCGTGTGTTTCTTAAAATTCCCATTCCGAGCAAATTTGGCTTCACACAAAGTGCATGAGTACGGATCTTCACCACTATATATTAACAGTTGGTACTTAAAACTCCCTTGATGAGTGTGTTTGACGTCGCATTTTCTACACGAGAATGGATTATCACCACTATGCATTAGTATGTGCGACTTTAAATCTCAATTCCGAGCTAATTTGGCTTCGAATATACCTCACGATCATGGCTTCTTACCACCATGCCGTAACGTGTGTTTATTCAAATCTCCAAGTCGAGTTAATTTGAGAAAACACAATCTGCACGAGTACGGTTTATTACCACTATGTTTTAACATGTGAAACTTAAAATGAGCTTTCAAAGTGAATTTATTTTCGCATATGCTACACGAGTAAGGTTTGTCACCGCTATGCGTTTCACACAAACTGCATGAGTATGGTTTCACACCACTATGTATTAAAATGTGTATCTTCAAATCTCCTTTTATTGCAAATTTGATTTCGTACAAACTGCACGAGTATGGTCTCTTACCATTATGTTTCAACATGTGGTACTTCAAAGTCCCTTCACAGTTGAATTTCACTTCGCATATGCTACACTACTATGGACTACCATGTGGGTTTTCAAACTTCTTTTCAAGTCAAATCTAGCTTCGCATATACTACAGGTGTATGGTTTCTCACCGGTATGCGTCATCATGTGCGTCTTTGAATTAAATTTTGTAGAACATTTGGATTCTCACAAACTGCACATGTAAGGTCTCTCACCACTATGTGTTAACATGTGTTTCTTTAAGTGTTCATTCCGAGCATATTTGGCTCCACACAATCCGCATTTATAGGGTTTCTCTCCGCTGTGTGTTATCAAGTGTCTATTCAAATGGCATTTCTGAGCAAATTTTGATTCACATATACTGCAAGAGTATGGTTTCTCTTTGCTATGCGTTAACAGGTGTGTATCAACAAATGGCATTTCTGAGCAAATTTACCTTAACATATACTGCATAAGAATGGCTTCTCATCGCAATGCGTCAGCAAATGTCTCTTCAGTGCCTGTTTCTGAGCAAATTTGGCTTCGCATGTGATACATGAGTAGGGCTCCATCCCATTATGTGTAAGCGGGTTCGTCTTCAATATGTGTTTAATTGTAGATTTTCTTCCAGATACGGCGCTAGTGGAATGTCGCAATGCGTAAGTAATCCCTACTACAGGATTCGAAGCAGTTGGATATATTAACTCATTCAAATGATTTCCACATGCATCACATTCTTCAATAGGGATTTCTTCTTTCAAATCCCGTTTGATATCCAAAGGTGCTGTTTCTGTTTTGATGCATGGAACAAACTCGGGTGAGGGAAATTCTTCAGTCTTGATATCCCCAGAGAGGTCAGTATTATCTCCTTTAACATCTGAAGATACTGATTCAACTTTCGTCCATGGAACAATCTCCGGTGTAGGACATTCCGCTTTACTGAATGCAAGAATCTGCGCCGTGGGACATGATTCACTCTTAAGATCCCCCCTATGGCCATCAACATTGTCGGCCAAGTCATCTGTTTCTGTCAGACATTCCGGCTCACTTTTGATCACAAGTCGCTCGTCCATTACGTTAGAAAATTTCACCATCAACGTTGGTGTGCGAGGCTCAGCATTGTCACCGCTTCTTTTCATTTTGTGTATGGACATGGCTACTCTAGATATCCAGACCAATCATCCCTGGAATATTCTGTACGCCAATGATGTCTTGAGAAAAGTGTGTCACGCCAAGGCTCTGAGTCACACTCTGTTCAACGACGTGACGGTGGATGCTATAAGGATTACTGAAAAAACATAATCAGTATCCATTTACCTGCACGCGGATGACATGGTTCTGGGGTCTACAAACAGGCAGGAGCTACAAGAAGTCGTCAGCAACCTGCATGACTGGGCGGAGGAAATGATATCAGCATAAATGAAAATAAGAAAATGATCCTGGAAGACACTGAACTCGATACAATCAATTCCTACAAATATTTCAGCCTCACCTTAATGACGTGCTAATCCTTTAGACTGCATATAAATTAACGAGCAGCAGCAGCCATTAGAT
Organism: Meconema thalassinum; assembly: GCA_946902985.2. NCBI lineage: Eukaryota > Metazoa > Arthropoda > Insecta > Orthoptera > Tettigoniidae > Meconema > Meconema thalassinum. The sequence continues at coordinate 1,807,738 of CAMPQE020000028.1, read as the reverse complement.
GAATGTACGATTTGAACAACATTACCAAACCATCTTTACAAACAGTGGTGCATTCTTGGAATACACGGTACGAGAGATTAAGATTTTGAATGCTTTTGCATGTTCTTTCCTTCCTCTTTGTCAAACACCAACAGTGATCTATTTTCTCTTAGGTGTTCCGGTTGCTTATATTTTGTATGAGTCTGTTCCAGATATATATTCTATGACCCACCTAGTGTCATATAGCAGCGAATATCTGAAGCTCCTCAATTCTTCCTGGTGCAAGAGGAATTCCTTCTCCATCTGGCCACCAGATTTTGCTGCCATCGCCAGCTATTATCTCCATGAGCAAGAGAACTACGTCTACTCTTATACTCACCATGCTGTGCTAGTGTGACTCTTTGAAGACCGGCTCAGCAAGAGAAGATCAATTTTTTGTTTTAAAGTTGGCAATTTTTATATGTTCTCCTTTTGTCTCCTACCCCCACTCTTTTCCCCTTCCTTGGACTCTCCGTGCTCCGTTGAGCAGGTCTCACTTCTCAGTCGGCAGTTGACTCGATCAGTTAAAGCTCCTCTCGTGCTAGCCTCCTCAAACCAAGAGGCACACCCTCTTCTACGCCATGTTGGCAAGGTAGTTGTCATCCAGGGAAACTTCGCCTTCAACATGCAATCAAGATAAGTACCATTTTAAAAGTTTTAACCTCATCTTCATGGTTTTAACTTCCACGTGCTTTTAATGATACTTTTACAGACAGTGTGAAATTATTTACTTTGGGGCAAAAATCATTCTTCGTGGGATTTGCCATGTTGAGCTTTTGCTTGTATAAGCCAACTTTACTAAAAAGAGCTTTTCTTAAGCTATTCAAATGAGAAATCCTCTCACTACGTGGGATATTACCTAATACCCGCTGTCTATAATTCATCAAGCTAGTTCCTCCGTTGGATTTTCTCAACCCCATTTTTCTGCTAAGGTCGTTCTGGAACCTTCGAGATCTTGTACTCTATCTGCGAGTCTTGCCGTCAAGTATTTTTCACTCACTTGTGACAATAATATTTAAAATGAGGAATCTTCCTTACAAATTGTTGCAATAGCTAACTTTCTTCCACCGCTGGAACCTCTGGAATGTTTTATGGTACATTTAATTGTAAATCACAACTTTTTCAAGAAATAGACTCTCACCTATATAGTGCAAACAGTTATTTCCATAATTGCAATAACTTTCTTTCTCATAAACTTTAGTGTTTCTATAGTGAACTTTGCATCCATCTTTATAGACTACAGTGATAACCAGTGCTTGCTCCACGTTTCTACCGCGTCGCGATCGTCCGTTTATATTAAATAAGGCCATGAACATTGATCCTATATCCCAATGATCTTTCCTCAACCTTCTACTAACCACCCATATTAATAAAATTGTAACTTTTCTATAAGGTGTCACTCACGAAGTGCCCTTCCAATTTTGCTAGTTTAACATTAATTAAATTCTGCATTATTGCTTGTGTGATACAAGCTTCAAATTCACATTGTTTCTTTCCTATAATCAGGGAAAACAATTCTTTAAACTCTTGAGCGAGTCATGTTCAGGTTTCACGAAATGGAAACTGTCCCATTTGGCTAGTGATTCCTGCTCAAACTTGGGAAGTCTAGAACCTTCCTTTTAATTTTCTTCAGGTTTCACAGTAAGTGACCTGCCCTCTTTTGTATAATTCTCATATAGTAATTCTGTTTAAATATAAGAAGTTGTAGGAACTTCTATCTTATTTTTCAAGTTTTTATTATTGTTATATTCGAAGTTGTCATTTTCTCTAGAACATTCTCTCAAGAATTTCCTAAGGTACACTCTTTGTGCTCCAATTCACGTTCAAACTTTAATTGCTTCATTGTTTATTTGTTTAAATCTTACAAAGATTTTAATATTAGGTTTAAAACCTTAAAAATTGTTATTTGCCTGGAGCAATTTTTATACGTTGTCTGAGGTCTGCGACCCCCTTTGTTAAAAAGTTCAAATGAACTATGCTTGTCAAAATTATATTACATGCTTGTTAATTTCCTCAAACTTCTTTGAATTGTTAAATAAATTAAATATTTGTTTTTGGATTCATCATTTAGCTAATACTACAGTTAGGCAAGATCCTGGCTTTCCTGACTCTTCCTCAGTTCATGCTCTCGTTAACACAGAATAAATCTGCTACTATCTGTCTTGCTAGAACATCACCCTTCCCCATAGTAGTCTTATTCGTGCTCGGGAGGAAATACACTAAAGCCTCTCTCTGGCAAACCGCCCAAGTCTTAGCTGCGGCTCCCGTCAGCTTCGACCAAGCTCGTACCTATTTTAGGTATCAAAAAGCTAAATTTCAGTGGCAACTGCCTCTAAGTGTGTTTAAAGTTACATTCATAATTTTTGTGGAACTCTCGTCCTATTTTTCTATCCTTTTTTCTCCAGTCCGAAACCCATTTCCTTTTTCTTGATCTTCTTCCCTTGGTAGTTGGTTTATTCCTCTCCTATAAACTATCCAAAGATTGGTACCAGAAACCCGGGAGAGTTCTTTTGTCATTTTTTTCTATTTGACAATACTCTGCAAATTATTAATATCTACTTTGAATTTTTCAGCTATAATTACATCGTGCAAAGCCTGTGAAAGGGAACGAGGCCACTCCTGTCTCCTTTGGTGTGTCCCGTTCTTTCCACCCATTCGCTGCTGCCAGCTTGACAGCATTTCCAAGGTTCCACAGTATCGTGAGTTACATTTCAATCTATTTTTTATAACATGGCTCCTACTGAGAAGGATAAGAGATGAAAAACTTACTTCTAAACGAGCATCCTATAAAGGACAAATTACCCGTTTCAGAAAGTACATAAAAGAGCTAGATCCCTCAGAAGCTCAATTAGACTTGTTGAAACATCGCGTACGAGATTATGAACGGTCTTATGAAAATTACTGTAACATCCAAACTGAAATAGAAACTTGTATGCTCAATCAAACCGAAGATCGAGTTGAAGTAGAAAACCAATATTACGAAGGCATAGGTTCTGCTTTCAAAATAATACGCCAGCTCGAAGAGGAGCAGAAAAAGGACGCTTCTGTTCTCGGTTCCCTTCACGAACCACAAACTTCTTTCCGTGAGGGTACTCACAAGCCCAAACCAATTTTACCGAAAATTGATTTACCCAATTTTTCTGGAGATGAATCTGCTTGGGATTCTTTCTATGAATTATTTTGCTCCCTTGTTCACGACAATGAAGACATTCAAGTCATTTACAAGTTTCAGTATTTGAGATCTATCCTCCGAGGTCAAGCTTTGCAGTTGGTCGAAGTACTTCCTCTTCGTGCCGAAAATTATCCCATTGCCTTTAACTTATTAAAGGATAGATATGGAAATTTACGGTTGCGTATTCAACGCCACATAAGGGCTCTATTCAATCTACCTGCGTCAAAACACAATGACGTCACTAGTCTACGTACTCTAGTTGACACTACACAGCTTCACGTTAAGGCTTTGTCCCAATTAGATCAACCTACCAATTATTGGGATACTTTCCTAATACATTTAGTGGTTTCTAAAGTTGATGTTGCTACCCTCAAAGCTTGGGAAATTGAACTTTCTAAAGAAGACGACTACACTTACGAGCATTTAGTCACCTTCATAAACTCTAGATGCCAACTTTTAACCGCGCTAGCTAATCAGAGTGAACCTTCATCTCCTAGTTCCAAATTTGAATTAATGTCCATCAAACCCAAAAGCGAACGCTCAGCGTCTAATACCCAAAAATCAGGGTTCAGCTCATCCAAATTCAAATCAAACACTACTGGTTATCCAACTAGGTCTAGTGAACGTCGTGTTACAAGCTCCATTGTTTTAAACACGCAAAGCGAACCTCGCAAAAGTTTAAACGAACCTGCAAAGTGCATACTTTGTAAAGATTCCCATGCCCTATACTTCTGTAAATCCTTTAAAGAAATGTCAGTCGACGCCAGACGAAAATTAGTTGCTCAAAATAAACATTGTTTCAACTGCTTAGCGTCCACGCATTCTGCTTCTAATTGTAAGTCCACAAGACTTTGTTACCATTGTGAAAAGGCTCATCATACTTTACTACATCGTCATGATCAGGCAAGGTCATCGACAGCATCCACTTCTCCTAAAAATGATAGTGCTAACAGTTCTAATGCTTCATCATATATTCAAAATGCTAAGTCCATTCGCAGTGCGCAAGTATTGTTGTCTACTGTCCAAATTGAAGTTCAGGATAACTTTGGCAACTGGGTCCGTGCACGCGGTCTTCTAGACTCAGCGGCAACCCATGATTTTGTGTCCAATTCTTTGATTAGAAAACTAGGCCTACCCGTAAACCCCACTTCTATCAATGTGTCGGGCATCAACAGCTCAAAATCGCAAGCCTTACAATTTTCAAAACTAACCATAAGGGATATTTGTCATAGAAACAACCTCTTTAAACTTAATTGTCTAATTCTCAATAGCATTGGAGAAGACACTCCAAGTCACTCGGTGGATATTTCAGGGTTAAACATTCCCTCGCATTTAAGGTTAGCCGATCCTTCGTTTAACATATAAAATCCCATTGACATACTCTTTAGTGCCAATGTCTTTTGGAACTGCCTTCGGAACCAGGTTCGCAAGCTATCCTCAAACGTGGTCGCCAGAGACACTAATTTTGGATGGATCGTCACAGGGCAACTTCCCCATTATTCACCCCAACCTGCATCGCAATGTTACTTCTCCAATACTGATCTGGAACAGTTTTGGAGGCTTGAAAATGTTGATTCTCCTAATGTGACCTCTTCAGAAAATGAATTCTGTGAGCAACTTTTTTTGAACACGACCACTCGTTCTTCTGATGGCCGGTTCATTGTGCAAATGCCAAGGTTACACAATCCCCCCAAACTCATTAACTCTCAGCCTAAAGCTCGAAGAGCTCTCTTTGCTATCGAGAGCAAATTTAAAAAAGAACCTCTTGTCAAAAAGCAGTACACTGATTTCATGGATGAGTACGAAAGCTCAGATCATATGGAAGTTGTTAACAAATCTGATGATGAATTGCACCCCCCATTTGAAACGGTTTATTTAAATCATCATCCCGTGTGGAAAAACCCTCTTGTAAAATATAAAATCCGAATTGTTTTCAATGGTTCATCGCCCGACGTTAATGGCAACAGCCTTAACGACACTCTTTACTCTGGTCCTGCTATTCAGTCAGATCTATCTGCCATACTTTTAAACTTTCGATTATTCCCCATAGCTGTCATAGCCGATATAAAACAGATGTACCGTCAAGTTTTAATTCAACCGGAACAACGAGATCTTCAAAGAATCTTGTGGCGTGATGAAATCAGCAAGCCCATTAAGGTATTTCGATTAAAAACGGTTACTTATGGTTTAAAACCCTCTGCATTCCTCGCTATTCGATCTCTACATTTGTTAGCCTCACAAGATGGTTACTTATTTAATTCAAAAGCCTCTGAAGCACTAACTACGTCATTCTATGTTGACGATTACTTGCAGTCCTACTCCACTTTGGAGGAAGCTTCTTTTGTGTCTTTAGAACTTCAAGCATTACTAAGAAATGGAGGTTTCCCACTTCATAAGTGGAACTCCAACTCCCCTGAGTTTCTCGCCCAATTTCCCATCGAAGACGTAGATCCTTCTTCTGTCGAAATTTGTGGAAACTCCGAATCTATAAAAACTTTAGGAGTTCATTGGTGCACTAGCACTGATACTCTTATCTATAAAGTTACGCTCGCAGAAGAGCTTCCTAATACAAAAAGACAAATCCTCTCTGAAATTGCAAAAATTTTTGATCCGCTTCAATTTCTTGCCCCAGTTATCGTTATAGCCAAACTCTTCATGCAAGAGCTGTGGTCGCTTAAATGTGAATGGGATGACACTGTCCCTCTTTCTTTTCTTAATCGTTGGCTCTCGTTTCGCAGCAATTTGCTGGATCTTTCCCTTATTGAAATTCCCAGGAATTTAATCAGCTCTCAATCTAATGCATTCTTTTTCCTCCATGTGTTCGCGGACAGTTCCGAAAAAGCTTACGGTTGCTGTGCATATTTAGTTTATCACGATTCATTCTATGGATCTCTAGTTTCCAACCTTGTTTGTGCCAAATCGAAGGTCGCTCCTCTTAAAACTATCACTTTGCCTAGGCTCGAACTGTGCGCTGCACTCATGGCTGCAGAACTTGTCAAGAAATTACGGGAAGTATTAAAAGTCGAATTCTCGCAAATTTATCTCTGGAGTGATTCCATGATCACCCTTTCTTGGATCGCTAAGAACCCTTCTCACTGGCAAACTTTTGTTGCAAATAGAGTTTCCAAAATTCAAACGCTTTCTTCTGGATGTCAATGGAGGCATGTGCCTAGTGCCGATAATCCAGCCGATATTATCTCTCGTGGCTGTTTACCTTCTCAATTGGCAGCTTCCCAATTGTACTGGCATGGGCCCTCGTGGTTAATCAAAGACTCTTCTTCATGGCCTCCTAAACCCCCAGCTACAAACTCCAACTTGCCTGACGCTAAAGTACCTCTGTCTATTGCCTCGTGTCTGGTTTCCAACGCTTCTCATCCTTTGTTGTCACGCTATTCTTCCTTTCATAAACTAATACGAATTATCGCTTATCTCCTTAGATGGAAATATTTTGTGGTTGACCAACCTCTTCTCCCCAAACCACATCTTACCAATCATGAATTGAATCTCGCCACCATTAAAGTTTTACAACTGACACAGCAAGAAGCCTTCTCTTCTGAGTTGTCTTTGCTTTCTTCTAAAAGAGATCTTCCCAAATCCAGCCGTCTTCGTGCTTTAGCCCCGTTCCTTGATGACCATGGGTTACTCAGGGTAGGTGGAAGGCTCTCGCAATCTTTACTCTCTGAGGACAAAAAGCATCCCGTTATTTTGCCTTCCAAACATCACGTTACTTCTTTAATTATACGTGACTTTCATTATCGTAATCTGCTTGTTGGTACACGCACTCTGCTTTGCCTCTTAAGGGAAAAGTACTGGATTATAAATGGAATCCATGAAGTTTCTTCTGTAATTCATAAGTGCATTCCTTGCTTTAAAGCGAAACCTAAAATCAATACTCACTTAATGAGCGATCTGCCCTTTTTCGCTCTTCTCCTATACGCCCATTTGCTTTAACTGGTGTGGACTATATGGGTCCGTTCCAATATCAACGAAATTCTCCTGAAGCTAAACGCAAATTGTTTGGTAAGCTTTATGTTTCTCTCTTTGTTTGCATGGTTACAGGCGCAATTCACTTGGAATTAGTAACGAATGCTTCTACTTCTTATTTTTTATCAGCTGTCTCTCGCTTCACTGCTAGGCGTGGTGTTCCTTCAGAGATGTTCTCTGATAACGCTTCCACTTTTCAGGGCGCAGCTTCCCTGTGGAAGAAAGCTCTTACTTCCTCTCCTGCCATGGAACAAATTTCTAATTTTTCCTACTCAAAGGGTTTCAAATGGCACTTTATACCTCCTTACGCTCCTCATCACGGTGGTAGGTGGGAATCTTGCGAAAAGCTCACTAAACGGCATTTAAGAAAAGTCTTAGGTAATCGAATTCTGACTTACGAAGAATTCAGTTCACTGTCTGTCCTGATTGAAGGTGTTCTTAATTCTCGTCCTTTAACTCCGCTGTCCAATGACCCTGATGACCTGCTTCCATTTACACCTGGTCATTTCCTTATAGGCACTTCTCTTTCTGCTCCTCCTCCTCTTCCCAATTCTTACAGGGATT